>LJJS01001652.1:20004-266961 GCA_001447215.1 Diaporthe aspalathi
GGGGGCGAGGCATGCGCGGCATGCGAGGGGAGCCTGTGGCTTTCCGGGCTTCCATGCCTCCTCAGTCACAAGACGTTTGGCCAAAGCAGGCCGAGCTACACAGCGTCTCCTTCTGGCAGATTCTCGACGCCTTCGAGCGCATACGGGGGGTACAGCATCCTGTAAGCTTGCGCCTCGGAAGCGAACATGCATGGCATTCCCAGAACACAGGTGCTGACCCGCGGCAGGAAGGGATGGCCTGAGGTCGGCTGGTCGCAAATCCTCACGCCTGGAAGGACGAGTGGATGAGGCTTTCAAAATGTTGACCATAGTGCGAAGGGGGAGATCGTCACTACGCTGGGCCACCGCTTTACCGCGTGTGCAAAGTGTCTCGGCTCTTCCCGCCCAGCTGCAATCATCTAATCGCCCTTGGCTTCTGGTGCACCATTGGAGATTCTGGGCCACCTGGTCAGATGGGACAGACGCGAAGGGGTGTCGAGGACCGGCGGACCTCCACGGCTGAAGCAGAGTCCGTGGCAGCAGAACCCGAGCAATCTCGCGGCTTGCAACGTCGGGGGATGGGGCTACCTCGCCTCAGAACAAGGTCGATCTTGCGAGTCGTGGCTGCCCGTCGCCATCAGCTCAAGCAGTGTCGACACTCCGAGGTCCCATCCGTCACTTGCTGCGATATTGAGTCCGGCTTTGCGAACATCTCATGTCGTCAGCGCAAAGGCGCCGCCACAGCCACAAGTGCGCCAGATTCTTGACATTTTCTCCCGTACAGATAGGCAGGTACCTTGTGAGCTATGCACGGAAAGATCCCGCTGCTTCATGTCTTCGCGGCGTGTCCTCGCACAGACGGCACATAACACAAGGGAGACATGACCTGCTGCATCGTGGCTGTCATTCCCGGACTTTTGACACTCTGGCATCGATTGGAAAGGCGAACTCCTTTCTGCAATGGAAGAATACCTGTCAAAAAAAATAAAAACAATCCGGGGCTAGCGTAGTTAGATGCTCCTTCCAGCATATAGTGGTTCTTCGTGGATGCTATGGCGTCGTCGTGATTCATCAAGGTCGATGTCCTCATTTTGGGCATATATCTCAGTCTCAGGATCAGACCCTCGAGCCTTGTGCTGCGTTGAGCACCTGACATTCCGCGATCGCTTTCGTTGTTGGCGGAGCGCATAGCCTTCGCCGAACTTCTGACCTCAGTCCATGGAAGAGGCGCTCTGGAGGTTGTGGCACGCCCCTCTTGTGATAGAACTCAGCTGAGCCCTCCTCCACATTCTCGCCTACCCTGATTACTCTGACAACATCCTAGGCAATGTAGGAGCGTGAGTTGGTGCCAGCTCTGCTGGGAGACAATTCCCGTGAACCGGTGGCAAAGCCTCGAAGCGGTAGCTTTCCCGCACTTTACAGTACTGGAGCCACGTCGCCACAGGCATGGTTCTCAAAAATATCCACTAAAGACCGCATCTGGGACACTTGTCCCGTTGGATACATGTTGGCGCGTGTTTCTGGTGGAGCGTCATATAGCGAAAAGAGGGAGGGACTCGGGCCCAACGCCGTGCAGGAATGAACAGCAGGTTTCCCCAGGATAACCAACAATCATCACCAGGGCCTGTAGAGCGGTGCCCGTCAAAACCAAATAGTAAGAAAAGATGGCCCACTACCCCCTCAGCAGCCCAGTCATTGGGAGCTGCAATTTTCTCCAGCGCTTCGAGTCCCTGGCTAATATGCAGTGCCACATGGTCTCGAGATTTTTTGCAACACAGATACGGGCTATTCAAGTTTATAAGAAAAGCTCTTGATAATATTTTACTATTATAGTTTAAAGTTTAAATTTTTATTTTATAATTTAATTAAAGCTTTTTTATATTTATTTTTAAACCTAATTTAATTAAATAAAAATAAAACTATTATTTTAATTTTATTTTCAGCTAATAAAGCTGAGTTTTTTTATATTCAGCTAGAATCTCCCCTCCCTAGGCTAATAACCAAATGAAGTATACTGCTTTTGTTATATATAGGGGTTATGTGCAGGACTCATTCCTGCTTCTCAAAGCAATTTTGGACTCAAGTTGCAGAACTTGCTAGCTTTCCTAACGGGTGCAGGTGTCTGGAGGGACTCAGGACCTCGCGGGGGCGGAATCTGTGCGCTTGTTAGGGGAACATAGAGGTGACAGAAGGAAGGACGAAGACATTCACGTCCACGCCTTCATCCATAACCAGCTTGCGCTTATCGTCGCTGCCTGTACCGAGCTTGGCAAGTTGTGGCAGGCTGACGCTGTCTTGCCCGTCTCCCTCTTCAACCAGGACAATGGCATCTGAAAAGGACAAAGTCCCGCGACCGTTTGAAACATCCGAGATTCACATGCGCTTCCTAACCGCTGTGGGTCTCCTCTGAGGGCGTCTTGGCATGGAAAGTCTAGAGCTTTCGAAGCGGACCGGCCCCTTATGCTGCTCAGGCAGGTAAGAGAGAAGCTGCCAGCGTCATATTGTTGTTTAGTGGTCACAAGGAAGATGTCCGCGCTGAGAGATCATCCTGCTGTCATGTAACTAAACGAGAAGCCAGACCTGTCTCGATGAAGAGAGGGAGAGGAGAGCACCTGGGCCACGTGCTGACATGATACTTGGTCTTACCGGCCCAACCTATGTTGGACAGAGGCAATCCCCGTCAACAATCTGATCTTCAGAGCCCTAAAAGAGTGTCTCATAAGGTTGACTGGTGCCGTGTTTAGTTCATGTCACGTTGCCACAGCACGTAGCGGACTACGTACGTGTTTGTGATTTCTGATCATTAATCTGGCTCAAACCCAGTCGTCTAATGATGCGCTCGCCCATGATTTTCGACAAGATATGCGGTCTCAGCGTCGGTAGTCCCTTTCGCTGCGCCTATCCCTGTCGCGATCGCGGTCTCTGTCGCGGTGCCTGTCCCTGGGGCGGTGCCTGTCCCTGTCGCGGTCGCGGTCTTGTTCACGATCTTGCTCATTCTTGTAGCTGTCGCGATGCCTGTCCTCGCGTCTGCTGCGCTCCTTGTCCTTTTCACTTCGGTACTGGTCAAGCCGTGGTCGTTTCTCTGTTGACTTCCCTTTGCTGTCCCACCCGCCGAGGTCCTCTTCCACCGTCATTTTCTTGGCACCCAGGCCGATGCCGGTGGGGCGCTTCTTGATCTCCTTCGCCTTTGGGCCGCGCATCTGGCCATCCCAACCCTGACCTTTCAGTAGCGCCTCGCCGAATCCTTCGACGGGGAATGCATCGTAGATGGCCACATTGTCCACGTCCGGGGCGTCGGCTGCAGCGTCTCGGTATGCCTCGTCCTCTGTTCGGTGTAATGCGCGTTTCGCCCCCGAGTCCATAAGCGCTTCTATGGCCTCCTCGTCGGCACTTTTGGGTAACGCGGGCTTGTCGTCTGTGTCCTTGTGGGTGTCGTCCTTTGCGGCGTCTCTCTTGGGCTTCTTCGAGACAACCAGCCCATATTTCAACGGCTCCTCCTCCTCCCTTGCTTGGTCCTGGTTCGGCTGTGCAGGTTCCGGACCTGAAGCTGCCGTTGACGTTTTGCTTTGACTTCTGTGTAGTCGTGGACCACCGGTCTCAGACTGGTCGCGGCGACGCCGTTCGTCATCATCGTCGTCTTTTTCAGCGCCATTTGCGCCGAAGTGGGTGATCACCTCATGCCGCTCGTCTGGCGACTCATCGCCGTCTGAATCGTGGTCGAAACCACCGCGTGACCGCTTGCCCAAGGAGGTGGATGGTGTGGGGCGTGATGGGTTCTTGGATCCGTTCTTGGGGCCGCTCGGAGTTGCGGCGCCGAATCGGATAGCGATGCGGGATCCGTTTTGATCGGCCATGTGAGAAGATGGGGTCGTCAAGTAGGCTTGAAGACACAGTGATTGTGCTGGTATGACACAGCGATGCAGAGGGTTGGCCGGAGGGACGAGACGAGGTTGGGAAAATGTCGACTGTGTTCTGGGGTGGACTTAGCGCAGGCAGGGTGCGGGTTGGGCGACGGTGAGCAGGCTGGCCCGTGCATCGATGACGAGGAGCGGCAGCGGTACCGTTGACACTTGACAGAGCCGCTGCCGCTCAACTGTCTGCATCTGTGATGTTTAATAGGGGATAGATATGGAGGCAAACGTCTCCCCACTTTCATGAATAGCTTGTGAGCATACTGCAAAACCTGCGTCAGCAATTGATTTGCGGTGGACAACAATAAATACACATCCAGCCCTTCACTATACCATAGTGCAGGTACAAAGGCTACTAGCCTCTCCTGGCCTATCCAGGTACCAAAGTACCCGGGCATGCACATTTATATGGGCGCAGTACTTGTCTCGCCTGCACCAGGGTTTGATATGTCGCGGGTCAGGTAAGTTTTTGGAGCGGGCTCGTTGACCCGGTCCACATTCCCATGGCCGGACGGCCATCCAAAAGTTTGCACCTGAAGATGCCTTTGTCGCACCGCGGGTATGGACTTCTTGATCCATGTGGCCGTCACCAAATTTCCAGTGCCACTTGTTCGTGCCATGATTATTGTCATTACTGCACCTCGCGAACCAGTGCCGAAATTCCCCGTTCCAATTCGAACCAACACTGTGACCCCCCCCCCAAAATCCGCCCCATCCCCCTTCCCCAGGGCATCATTCCTGGTGTGTTTATTCATCATTATTGCACTTTGGACTGTCATCGATGAGGCGGGCCTGCGCTAGGAAAGCATAAGAGAAATTACACCACCACTAGATTAGTACAACTCTTTCATGGCCCTGGCTGGCCACCACAAATCAGATACGCAGACACGCTGATAAGGTCCCGAACTTGTCTTCCCCTTTGTGGTTGAGGCCAGGCCCGTTCTCCAAGGATGCCTCCCCCGTTCCATCAAAGATCGCCCCCAACCGATCCATCCCCAGGTTTCCCCCGGCACAGAAAAACCACAGGTCGGAGTGGGGAGCAGGACCACCAGCACCAGCACCAGCACCAGCAGCAGCAGCCACCAACAAGCCAGCCAATTTACAGCAAATTCCTGTGCCCTTGGATCCTTGGGGAGGTAGGTTCAGCCTGCTGCAGGCACAGTACTGGCCGGCTGGCTGGCACGACGGCGCGGGCAGGCCCATGTCCAACTGCCAACCCAACTTCCAAGGCGCAACCAAGGTGAGGGCAACGCTGGTGGTCAAGGTCGGCCACGGCTGGCTGGCTGGCCGCTCTTATTAGCGGAAAATGGCCAAGTGCCTTTCTTTTGGCCTTTTTGCATTCCTTTCTCCCCCGCCTTTATCACCCGCCCGCCCTTATTCCCACTTACACTACAAATCCAATACGCTCCAATCCAAACTGCACTACGCTGCGCTGCACTGCACTGACTGCGCAGCACTGCACTGACTGCGCAGCACTGCACTGCACTGCACACCCGCTGCGCTGCATAACCCGACCAAGCCCGGCCCAACCACTAAACCCACCCACCAGGTTGAGGTACTGTACTCTTACTCACCTGAACCACCCCCCCCAGGCCGTAGCACCCCCCATCGCAGCACATTGAAAACTCGGGTCCCCAAGGACACGACAACATCAACACATCGCCATCAATCGGAACAGCACCACCTGGCTGTTCTTATCCGTTTTGACTTCTCCCCGCATCTCCCTGCATCCCATTAAGGTTGTTCGACCTCCGTTTTGCCTCAAAAACGGATGTCGCCGCCGTCGATGCTATGACTGAGGTCGAGCGTACCGACTTTTCCGCGCTGATCCAGTCAAAGAGAGCAAGATGCAGGCAAGTCGCCCCCCTGTCGTGTAGAGCAAGCCCGTGCGATCATTTTGGTGCCGTTTTTGTCGTTCTGACTGCGTGCAGTTCAATTAGAGCGTCCAAGAGGAGGAAGCTTCGCGAGGTCTACAGTGTCGCGACACGGCGGGATGCCTTGCCGCTCCTCGACCCTCCTGCCAACGACACAGAACCCCCCACACAGGAAGAATGGCGCTTCCTCAATGACAATGCCGTCTTGAAGTACGTTTCCCTCACCCAATCCACTCCGTACACGACGCGTTTTCACCTTCAGAAGTGGGCTTGCATGCTAATTCCTCCCACTAGAGGGCCGTTCCTGGACGAGCGCAACCTGCCCGCGCGCCCGATCCTGCCCTTCTTCCTGCCCGAGCCCCAAGGAGCAACTCCAACCTCTGCGGTTCAAGATGCGCCACCGGCCTCTCCAAATCATGTCAAGGAAAACGGTGTCGGCCCCGTGCAGTCTTCTCCGGGTCCCGACGTCGCGGAGACACAACCAGATGCCGATGACTCTCGCGTTGCGACCTCGCTACCGTCTGCAGCCACGTCAGGAGGGGCCAGGCCACCGATCGCCGGGCCTGCGCGGGTCGATGAGGAGTCCTCCACCCCGGTCCTGCCCTCGGCTCAAACTACAGCGCCCGATGTACCGAACGGGGCATCAAACGACCGAAGCATCACACCCACGAACACCGATTTGGCTGCGGCATCCAGCGCGAATCGCACGGGCACAGCTGGTAGGGAGGTCGCCTTCGTTGAACCGGATAAGCAGCGGGCCGATCCTGCGGCTGCGCAGCCATGGCAGAACATTGAGGCAGCGAGTCGCGAACCAGTCTCTGATGCGATGGATCTGGACGAGACTCCTGGTCGCTCCGACGAGCAGCTGAGGGTGGGCTCACTTAGGAAGCCACCTCCTCTGGATGCTCCAAGGCCCTTGGACGTCTTGTCTTCTCCAGGCTCTACCACACAGACGGCCACGACCCCGGCCGTCCAGGATGCATCGCCCGACACCAGTCCCGACAACGAGGGCCCACCGTACCCCGGCGAGGATGACGACCAGGAGCGTCGGAAGATCGACGAGAACGATCGGGACGATCAGGACGCGGAAAGTTCTGCACAGGCCCTCGATCAGACTCAACGACGAGAAGGGGTTGATGTGGCCGTTGCGCAATCGGCACCCGCGCCCCCATCAACCAAGCCGGAAGAGGCGACAACATCAGACAGTGTTCCTGAGAGCAGTACGCCGGTCATGGAAACAGAAACTGCAAATCAATCTGGCCCACTAGCAGGTTCCGCTCCGCCAGCCGATCATCTCCCCGACTCCAGTGCTGCGACTGCAGTATCAACACCTCATGGAGGACTCACCACCGGGCCTCAGTCCGGTATCCAAGCCACCCCTCCTTCAGCTCAAGATGATGCTCACCAGAAGACTCGACGACCATCCCCACTTCAACTTGCACCTGACGCCGCGGGCGAAGAGGCCAGTGAGCCGGCAGATGCGGTCAGCCAGGAGCCGGGTGCATCGTTTTCTGCGTCCATTTCAACGCCTCTGACCAACGCCACTGGGTTTGAGCTGAAGACCCAGGCATCTCAGGCTTCACCAGCCGGCCGTTTCCCAGACTCGCAAACTGAAGGGGCAGTCGCGCATGATGAGCACGAACAACCTTCGATCGGTTCTGTGCTTCGGGCAAGATCTTTGGCCGAGAAGCACGGCCACAGGCACAAGAGGGCCCCTACTGTAGTCTTCGAGAAACCGAAGAAGCAACCCGGCGAGACGATAGTTGCCAGCAGATCCCAGTCCCGGGCTGACCGCATACCGACCGACGACTATTTTGTTCCGTTGTTCTTTGATGGCTTCACGAGACAGTCTCAATGGATGAGGAGTCCCGAACAACTGCTGGTCACTTCGCATAAGACGATTTCGACTCCGGACTGTGGCATCGCACTCCACGAAAACCAGGCCTGCAAGGTCTTGCGCAGGATATACCACCTACAGCAGCACGACAAGTGGTCTCTGAGACAACCAAAGAGGTGCCCTGAGCCGACACGGCCGCCCTCGCATTGGGACCTAATGCTGCAGGAGATGAAGTGGATGAGGACCGATTTTCGAGAGGAACGAAAGTGGAAGAGGACAGTTGCACGAAACCTGGCCGAGGCATGTGCTGCATGGGTGGGGTCTGGTCAAGGGGAAAGAAAGATTTTGCAGGTAAACGCGAGAATTCCACCAATCGACCGAGAACATTCATCTAGCAAGACTGGGACAAGTCCGCCGGAAGAGGACTCTGCACCAACGCCGATGCCCGATCTTGTTCCCTCGGGAGATGCTGACTCCCCAATGGAGATCGATGACGAGCCTCGGGACTGGAACGCCCAGACAGTTGCCCCGTCTGCAATTTTTGCATTGCAGGAGGATGAGGTTGTATTTGGTCTTCAACAGTCACCAGCATCCGAGCAACTTTTGGAGGAACTACCTCTATACGGCGCGCCCCTGAAACTGCCACAGTTTGATGTCACCGGGCCTGGGTACGATCCGGACGGCCACTGGCGTAGGCCAGCCTTACCACTCAGCAAATATGTCGAAGGCGAGATAACGCTGAAGTCCGCGGGTACTCGACCGAAGCGGAGTCGATATCAGTACGCAGTAGAGGACGAGGACGATGATGGCGAAGTAGTGTTTGGCGAGGACCAAGGCCGCAGCTCGGACATACCCCCGGAGAACACCGATGTAGCTTTGTTCCGCCCGGAAATGAAGATTGTGAGGGACCGACTCCATGCGGGACACCAGTTCAGGCCGCCAACCGAGTCGCTTATGCCCCTGCAGAGCTTCTTCGAGTCCAGGATCGCCTCCCAGTGGACCGCGGCGGAGGATGAGGAGCTCAGAAAACAAGTACGGGAGTACTCATACAACTGGTCTTTGATCTCGAAGAACATTTCTTCAAAATCTACCTTCATTTCGGGTGAAGAGAGACGGACGCCTTGGGAATGTTTCGAGCGGTGGGTCCAACTAGAGGGATATCCGAACGACGTCGCCAGGACGCAGTACTTCCAGACCTACCAAAGAAGAATCGATCAAGCGCAGAGGGCGATCGCATTGGCCAACCACAACGCAACACAGCAAGCTGTTCCGAACGGTGCAGTCGTGCCACGACGACGACCAACTTTACCTGTGCGAGTCGAGAGGCGGACCCCCAGGAGACATCTGGCCCTGATCGACGCCATGAAGAAGCTGGCCAAGAAGCGCGAGGCGGCCGCTGCGAAGCAGCAGCAGACTACTAATAACCAGAGCAGGAGGACCTCAACGGAGGCCCCGCAACAAAAGCTCAACATCAAGACGCCAGAAGACTACGCTCGGGCTCGGCATGAACGGGACAAGCAGATGACGGAGAAGATTGCGAGGACACTTGCCGCTCAGCAGCAAGAGGCCCAGAGAAGGGTGAGTACAGCTTTCTTTCCAACGTTGGCAAGTGAACATGCTGACCAGACATACGCAGGCTGCCATGCAAGGCAGAGCCCAGGCTCAAATGGGCCAGGTGGCAGGTGCCTCGGGAGCCTCACAGACCGTCCGGACGGCCGCTGCAACACATGCCGCCGTCGCAGCGAACCCCCTGTTGGCCCGCACGCTCGGGGTCGCGCAACAGCGGCCGGGCATGCCAATGGCACAGCAGAATGCGATTGCCGCTCAGATGGCAGCAGCAGGTGGTCTCGTCCCTCACATGCCTGTCAATGGCATGACCCAGCACACGCAGGCCCAGCTAGCTGCTCTGCAGCACCAGCAGCATGTGCAAAGGGCGGCAATGGAGTCGAGAAGGATAGCGGAGCAGCAGCGACGGCAGCAGATGGCGAATCAGGCCCAGAGCCAGGGCCAGATGCCACCCCAGATGCAAGGGCACACCCCCCAACCGCAGCAGCCACAACAGCAACAGCAACAGCAACAGCCGCAGCAACAGCAGCAGCAGCAACAGCAAGCACCGCAGCAACCTCAACAGCAGCAAAGCCAGCCGCAGCAGCAACAGATGCCACCGCAGCACTCTCCTCCAGCGGCGCAGGCGCAGCCGGCTCAGCAGCCCCAACAAGGGCCGCAATCTCACCCAATGCCAAACGGCTCGGTCGCGCAACAGGGCTCCCCTATCATCCGCAATTCAATGAATGGCATCAACCAGAACAACTACATGATCAACTCGATGGCCCAATACACGCCCAATGGCATGGGCATGGCCACCTCGCCCGGGGCAGTCGGGATGGGAATGCAAAGCGTTGGAGCTGGGTCACCACCGGCGCCTAATTTTAACCGGCAGCAGCAGCAGCTGCCACCCCAGATCCAGGCTCAGATCATGGAAATTGAGAATCAGATAAGGGCCAAGTACCCAAACATGAGCCAGCAGCAGGCTCACGGTCAGGCACTCCACATCATGCAGCAACGCCTCATGCAGAACCAAGTGGCAAGGAATAATGTCGCCCAGACTGCCATGGACGCCGCGGCTGGGAGCCCCCATCAGCAGCAGGGTATGGTCAACGGGATGCCAGCCGCCGCGAGCCCTCACCAGTACGCGCAGATGCTGAGGCAACACCAAGCTGCCCAGGCACAGGCTACCAACCAAGCCAACCAGCAACAGCACCAGCGCCAGCCTAGTGCAGGGGCAACTCCCATGGCAGGCAGATAGGATTCTGAGTCTTCTTGAGGACATAAATTGAACCCCATCCTCGGCTTTCCACCGCGTGGCGCCTGCTTGTGCTTCTCAGTTGCGACCTTCAAGTGGCTGAGGGTGGCTTGTTAAAAGACCGGATAGCACAAAGAATTCTCCGTCGGCGAGCTGATGTGTCGGCCCCAGTTTGAGCCGCATTGTGCTGGATGTAATGGCAAACAGTCCCCCGACAGACAGAATGAGCAGAGCAGGAACCTACCAGACGAAGATCCAGACGAAGATGGGATCTCGTGGGGGACAAGCCGGTTGCTCACAATCTGCAGTGCAATTAGGCGCTGGCAGAGCAGGGAAGAGCCAGTCAGTAGCATGACCTTTTGGTCGAATTGCAGAGGTTGAACTACCGGATCTGAGGCGACAAAGAGATGGCACGTTAGCTGTGGATAGGGCGTAGATAACTTACCCCCCACATACTTAGCACCAACTCAACTCCCCAACCGAACGACGGGGTTGCAAGACACAAAGAAAATATAGTAAAATCAGCGATGTGCAGCCAAGCCTTTTAGCAAGTTGTGGGTGACGATACGGCCAGCCAATAACCTCCGGCCCATGTGATAAGTCAGCATGAGAAGTGTACCCCCCGTGGAATTGCCGCCTCAGCCTCCGCCCGGAGACGTCTACCCCGGCCGGTGCGGTGCTGCGCACTTATTGCCTGGCGGCAGTCTCGTCGGGCCGACGAAGCACGTGCGAGAACCACCGCAACGCAAGGCGGAAACTAGACACGGGGGATGGGGGAATTCCCGAGGTAGAATCGCACGGCAAGTTACCCCAGGTTTTTTTTTGGGTGGTCGCGAAACGACCATGGAAGTTGCAGCGAGCGTTTTGGCGAAGTCTCGACTGGACACGCACTCCTCCGGATCGCCTCTTCTGCATGGAACGTCACCCCTTGTTTTATTTGCGGGCGAGGCGTCGTTGGATTGCCTAGGGGTGGCTCACATGGAAAGTATTTAAGTAGATCACGATGTCCGGAGAAAGGAAAACGGGCAGAACTTAGGTAGGCCAGTAGTGGTAGTCGGGCAGTCACTCTTCTCTCAGGAAACGCCAACGGCTTAGCCGGCCCTGTTGATCTCTACCTCACTCACGCCAACCTCTCACTTACTGGTCTTTGTGGTATCACCACCACGTGGGATCATCAACATAGGTAACACCGACGAAGCTTCGAGCGACCCTTGTAATCTCAGGGAGGAGTTTAATATCGTAAGGGTCTCACTCAAATCCAACGCTCACAAGCAACTTATCATCTTGAAGAAGCCCCACACCAGAACTACACCGCCAACATGACGGGGGAGAAGCTTTGGTGGAAGGAGGGAGTGGCATAGTGAGTCTGCCTTTCGACATGTCTTTCAGGCCATGCCTTCAGCCCACAGGGCAGCACCTAATGGCCAAGATGATATTGGAACAACGCGCTGATTGATGGCACAACCGCGCCCGCGAACAGCCAGATATATCCCGCCAGCTTCAAAGATAGCAACGGAGATGGCCTGGGGGATATCCCCGGCATCATCAGCAAGGTGGACTACTTGAAGGACTTGGGCATCGACATCGTCTGGGTATCCCCGATGTTTGAGAGGTGAGTTCCATTGGGACGACGAGTCATCGGGCGCTGCTGTGGTGCTAATTTTGGTATAGCCCACAGATTGACATGGTGAGGCTTGCTCATGGGGATGCTTGGAGTCTTGATGATGATGATGATGATGGACTATTTCTGACAGCGTGAAGGGCTACGACATCTCAAACTACGAGGCCGTGCACGCACCTTACGGGACCGTCCGGGACATGGAGGTCCTCATCGACGAGTGCCACAAGAGAGGCATGCGCCTCATCCTGGACCTGGTGGTGAACCACACGTCGGACCAGCACGCCTGGTTCAAGGAGTCGCGCTCCTCCAGGGACAACCCCAAGCGCGACTGGTACATCTGGCGGCCGCCCCGGTACGCCGAGGACGGGACGCGCATGCCGCCGACCAACTGGCGCAGCTACTTCAGCGGGACGGCGTGGGAGTGGGACGAGCACACGCAGGAGTACTTCCTGCACCTGTTCGCGAGGGAGCAGCCGGACCTGAACTGGGAGAGCGGCGGGTGCCGGCGCGCCATCTACGACAGCGCGATGCGCTTCTGGCTGGACAAGGGCGTCGACGGGTTCCGGATCGACACGGTCAACATGTGGTCCAAGGGCCCCGTGGCGGAGCTGAGGGACGCCCCCGTCGTCAACGCGGGCATCTTCGACCAGCCCGCGTGGTGCATGTACGCCAACGGGCCGCGGATGCACGAGTTCCTGCGGGAGATGAACCGCGAGGTCCTCGACAAGTACGACACCATGACGGTCGGCGAGCTGCCGCACACCCCGGACCCGGCGCGGGTGCTGGACTACGTGGGGCTGGGCGACAAGCAGCTGAGCATGGTGTTCCAGTTCGACATGGTCGACCTGGGCCAGGGGTCGCCGTACAAGTACCAGTTCCGGGAGTGGACGCTGCCGCAGCTCAAGGGCATCGTGGCCAAGTGGCAGCAGTTCGTCGAGGGCACCGACGGCTGGACGACGGCGTTCTGCGAGAACCACGACCAGGGCCGGTCCGTGTCGCGGTTCGCGTCCGACGCGCCCGAGCACAGGGAGAGGTCGGCCAAGCTGCTGGCGCTCATGCTGTGCTCGATGACGGGGACGCTCTTCGTCTACCAGGGCCAGGAGATCGGCATGGTCAACATCCCGCGGTCGTGGCCCGTGGAAGAGTACAAGGACATCGAGGCGCTGGGGTACTACGAGGAGGTGAGGCGGGCGACGGGCGGTGACCCCGCCGCGCTCGACGAGGTCCTCAAGAACATGTCCGTGCTGGGCCGCGACAACGCCCGCACGCCCATGCAGTGGGACGCCTCGCCGCACGGCGGGTTCACCGACTCGCCGCGGGGGCCCTGGATGCGCGCCAACGACTCGTACACCGAGATCAACGTCGCCGACCAGCTGGCGAGGCCGCGTTCTTCGGTTCTGGGCTTCTGGAGGGAAATGATCCGCTTCCGCAAGGCACACGCCGACCTGCTCGTGCACGGCACGTTCGAGATCGTCGGGCCCGACGACGAAAAGACGTTTGTGTTTGTCAAGAAGAGGCACGGCCGTGACGAGGAGATGGCGCTGGTGGCGCTCAACTTCTCGGGCGAGCAGCAAGAGCCCGGGCTGCCACAGTACAAAGGGGGACGCTGGGCATTCCAATTTGGGAACTATGGCGAGGAGGAGGGCCCACGGACGAACGGGAACGGGGTTGTGTTAAGGCCTTGGGAGGCGCAGCTGTACCTGTTTGAGAGGGGGCGAGCCTGCAATGGTCATGTGAATGGTCGCATCTGAGTGCAATGGGTGGTGGGGAGCACGCTTTGGTACTTTCGCACGTTGGATTGAAGCGAGGCAAACAAACGATACGCATGTCTTGGGAGCTCGCTATTGTATCTGCATTGCTGAGCGTTGAGTTTAAAAGTCGTCTACTTGGCATACTTCGTTGGTACTGCATACACGGTCTACCTGCTGTCAGTGATTCTCGAGCGTTCTGTGCCGGTTCCACTCCAGCTGACGTTCCAGAAAACCAGAGGCTATGAGAACTGGTATTTCCGTAAGCTGCGTCCGTATGCCCATGTGCATGTTACACATGAGCGGCAGATAGCCAAGGTCTCAACTGGCGGCCCGCGATCACAGCCTCGCATGTATGGGCCAAGGGTGGGCTTTGAAGCTGTCTCGGTGTATACGTGCCCGCGTCGACGATAGAGCTGTTCATCGACGAAACCAGTCCTTCTTCTCCCTCGACACCGGCTTCGAGGGGATGGGCCAATTGTTGACCCCCCACCACCACCTGCGGACCTGTGCGCCTATCGAGTTTCCGCTCATCTGGGCGTTTGCATTCCAGTAGCGCCAGCCGCACCAGGCGAGATTGTAGACGACGCCCTGCAACATGGGCATCACGAGCTGCAAAAGCGAAGGTGTACCGGACCATCAGCGAATGTCCTTCAATTTCCTCCAAAATTCAAGCAGGGCCTCGGCCGCAAGGGGCGGGCGGAACGTACCTGGTCCCGCGTGGTGATCCAGGCCACCATCCACCACGACTTTGCATCCTTTATGCTGTGCAGGTAGCTCTGCTCGAAGCGCAGGTCGGGGATGGGCGGCAGGTTCGAGAAGCGCCTGGCGGGCCTCAGCACGCTGACTGGGATGTCATCGTCGTCGTCTTCTCCCTCCACGCGGCGCTCGTCCTTCTCCAGGCGGACGGGCTCCCTCACGTCGGCGGCGGTGGAGGGGTTGAGGTCGTGGCGGGCCGAGGGCGCCCGGTTGATGTGCGCTGTCTGGATCGTCTCTGCCACCTGCATTGGGATGTCGGATGATGCCATGCTGGGCTTCGAGGGGGAGCGGCGGCGGGCGACGGTGACCGGGGCTGCTTTATGGGGACGGTGGCGCTCTGAGCGATCGGAGGGTTCCACTTTGCTCTAGGAGGGGGCCCTTTCAGCTTTCAGCCTTCCTGGAGCCGACTCACGGTAAGCAAGCAAGCCGAGCAAGCGAGCAAGCGTGACGTCAGGTGGGTTCAAGTACGGAGTTGATTTGGCCTGACAGCTGCCTGAACGTGACTGTGCTGGAAGGGACGACAGTTATGAGTCAGTAAGGGATGCGCGGCTGAAGCTCGTGTCGATTGCCCGTAGTGTAGCCGTGGTGGCTTCCTGGGGAGAAGAAGGAGGGTGGATGATGACTGACGACGGGTGAAGCGGGTGAAGCGGGTGAGGCGTGGATGCGAGGGTAGCTAAACGTACAGCCCAGCCGCTACAACAGCCAAATCCTTAAACAGAGAATAGTGTCTTCTCCACTTCTACAAATGGTATTCCCTCCCTACCAAACATTTCTCAACATAATAAAGGCCTCTAAATAAGATGAGTTTGAGGCCAATAATCTAATAAAGAGACTGGAAACTATTATACAATTTAATTTTCTAGAGATGGCTCTCTAATTTTCATGTCTCATTGCCCACCATGACATCCAGACTAACCTACCTAGACCAGGTACCTGCCTCAAGTTGGTAGGTCGTAGACCACATGCGCCAGCGTGACCAGGCATGTGCAGCTTGGGGGCCTAAGCAGTGGGCATGGGCTTGGGCTTGGGCTTTGTGACCAATGGCGCCAAGGTGGGCCCCCCAACTCGCTGCAGGCGACCAGCGACCAGGCGTCCAAACTTGACACCAAAGAAAAGAAAGACGGCCCATTTGCCCATCAGCCAGCCGCTTTTGATCAGGTCCTCTTCCCCTCCATAAAATCTTACAAACCCCCGCCGCGTTGAAGACACCACACACACTTGGCTCCGAGCTCTTCGTTTTTTTTTTCTTTTGTCTTCGCAAGGGACTCTCCTCGCGACCTGCAACCCTTGGGACATTGCTCGGCTGCCCCCTCCCACACAGATCGAGAGAAAGTCGCTCCGGCGTCCAACCCCATCCTCAAAATGAGTGACGCACAGGCTAACGTATGTTGCTGCTGCATCCGCACTTAATTCCCGCTCCCGCTCCCAGCCAATGCCTCGCCTCTTCTGCCAGCGACGTCCGTCTCGTGGCCCACTCTCGGCTGGACCTGGGCCTTGTGCGGTCCTGATGCATCTGCTAACATGACTCCTCTGTAGGAAGCCGAGAAGAATGTCAGTCCATCCATACTAAGCCCCCAGCGCCCGAATATGCACACCGCGTCGCGCGACCCGGCCCGTGTGTCTTGTCGTGTTTTGCTGCGCATCCGCGCTGACTGAGAACCTCAGATCGAGATATGGAAGGTCAAGAAGCTCATCAAGAGGCTCGAGGCCGCTCGTGGCAACGGCACATCCATGATCTCCCTCATCATCCGTACGTGTTGTCCCCTGCCAAGAGGCGCCAGGTATCAGCACGGCTGACTGACCTCCCTACTAGCTCCCAAGGATCAGGTCTCTCGTGCTGCAAAGATGTTGGCTGAAGAATACGTACGTATCACCCGCATTGTGTGCTCGTGATGTCTCTGCGGCACGCTGACACCGCCAAAACAGGGTACGGCGTCCAACATCAAGTCGCGTGTCAACCGGCAGTCTGTCCTGTCCGCCATCACCTCCACCCAGCAGCGCCTGAAGCTGTACAACAAGGTCCCTCCCAACGGTCTGGTCGTCTACTGTGGTGAAATCTTGACTTCTGAGGGCAAGGAACGAAAGGTCAACATCGACTTCGAGCCATTCAAGCCCATCAACACCTCGCTCTACCTCTGTGACAACAAGTTCCACACCGAGGCTCTCGCCGAGCTGCTCGAGTCCGACCAGAAGTTCGGCTTCATCATCATGGACGGTAACGGCGCGCTTTTTGGCACCCTCAGCGGCAACACCCGAGAGATCGTCCACAAGTTCTCGGTCGACTTGCCCAAGAAGCACGGTCGTGGTGGTCAGTCTGCCCTCCGTTTCGCCCGTCTGCGAGAGGAGAAGCGCCACAACTACGTCCGCAAGGTTGCAGAGCTGGCCGTCCAGAACTTCATCACGAATGACAAGGTCAACGTCGCCGGGATCATCCTTGCTGGTTCCGCCGATTTCAAGAACGACCTGAACGCATCCGACATGTTCGATAACCGTCTCGCCTCTAAGGTCATCAAGGTCGTCGACGTGTCATACGGCGGAGAGAACGGCTTTAACCAGGCCATCGAGCTTGCTTCCGAGACTCTCGGGAACGTCAAGTTCATCCAGGAGAAGAAGCTCATTGGGAAGTACTTCGAGGAGATCAGCCAGGATACCGGCCGAGTCTGCTACGGTATCGAGGACACCCTGAAGGCGCTGGAGCTCGGCGCTGTAGAGATCCTGATCGTCTTCGAGAACCTCGAGATCAACCGGTGGACACTCAAAGACGGCAACGGAGCCGAGTACATTGTACACACCACCAAGCAGCAGGAGACCTCGGGCGACCGCTCCATGTTCATGGACAAGTCCTCGGCCTCTGCAGGCCAGGAGATGGAGGTTGTGAACCAAGAGTCCTTCCTCGAGTGGATTGCGGAGCACTACAAGGATTTCGGCACGACTCTCGAGTTTGTTTCCGACCGTTCGACCGAGGGCAACCAGTTTGTCAAGGGCTTCGGTGGAATCGGAGGCCTTCTGCGCTACAAGGTCAACTTCGAGCAGTTGCAAGATATCGACGACGATGATGACTACTACGACGATTGACAGTTTGAATCCCTCGTGGACAACGAGGGCTCTTCAACTCAAGTAATCCCGTCCGAGCCGACGACGGCTGCCGATCCTCAGAAGCCGGCGCCCAAGACAGCGTCCGGAAAAGTCTCACCTGCGCAGCGGCGCTTGATGAAGGGCTTCGGCGGCAACCCCGGCCAGTCGCCTCACCAGGCCGTGCGGCCGTCACCGCTCCGCTCCGTCATGACGACATGAGGGCTTCTTGAGTTAGAGAAACACGGTGGTAAGTTCCGGCCCTCATCGTGCCTCCGGCGCAAACAGCTGGGGATCGCCTCGTCGCTGAAACTCAAGTGCCAGAACCGTTGCCTGTGGTGTCCCTGTGCGCCGAGAAGTTGAAGAGTCCAGAAGACGCCTTAGTTGCAGGGCTGCCAGAGACAGGGCAGATGGGAAAGGATGGAGGCAAGGGAGACTGATACTGGTATGGGCGTAGACCTGCTTACTGATCTATCGTCGGGAAATGTCCAAAGCAAGACAAGAGTTTGGTCCAGACCGTGGACGCACAGTTGTAGTCGCTCTTGCTCCTTGCTTTGAGTCGCTCTTTTCAATTGGTAGTGCTACACAAAATCCAACTTGATACGCTCTTTCGACTCTTGTGTCACGTCCTGCAATGGCGGAGGATGGGACATGTGCGGAACAAGGTTGACGGGGCTGGCCGCCTCGATGTATCTTGGTGACCTGATGGCCTGACAGTGCTGTCGGGAATGCGCCGACCAGCCTTAAGATGTTGGCTGGGAGCTTCAAATTTAATGTCAGTCGAGCAGCCCAGGACGGTGAGTAGGCGATGCTTGATGCCCCGCGTGCCGCAGTTCGCACCTGCGCACCACCACCAATCCTAGCTCAATGGCGGAACAAATATATGGACTTGCGTGTATAAAAGGGCTTCGCACACCCCGGAATGGCAGACATGACTGCTCAATTTGCTCGTCACAATTGAACAAATGAACCTTTTCCGCCACTTGATCCGTGAACATGTGAATGGATTTCCACTGACTCTTCCGGCGCCCTCAATAAATTTTCACAGCCCCGGATTCGTGCCTGACTCTCGCCGAGCCAGTGGTCTCAGCATTGGACAGAACTCATCAGGCACAGCAGCCATGGTACAGGCCAAGCACCAAAGTGAGGGCGAGACATGCCCGAAGAGGCCGCTGGTCGCCTTCCTAGGCCCTCCGTCCTCCTTCACACACCAGGTGAGTGTCCTCCTCGCTGGCTAGTAGTCCCCTGCCGAGGATTCCACACATTGTCAGATGCATACATACATACATACGTACGTCGCAGAGCGGCTAACGCCGACCGGCCCACCCCACCCCCAAAAAAGGCCACAAAGGCAGCCTTCTCAGAAGACGAGAACACGCTCGACCCGGTTGCCACGATAAAGGACGTCTTCGACGCCGTGGCGGCCGGCGCCGCGGACTACGGCGTCGTGCCCTTTGAGAACTCGACCCACGGCGTCGTCACCTTCACGCTGGGCTACCTGGCCGACCGCGGCGGCGACTACGGGTCCCTGAGCGTCTGCGGCGAGGTGTACATCGACGTTCACCACTTCCTGCTGGGCCGCGCGAGGAAGGGAGGCAAGCAGCAGCAGCAGCAGCAGCAGCAGCAGGAGCAGGAGCAGGAGCAGGAGCAGGAGCAGGAGCAGCACGACCTCTCGCACATCCGCCGCGTCTACAGCCACCCGCAGGCCTTCGGGCAGACGCAGGGGTTCGTGTCGCGGCGCCTCCCCGCCGGCGTCGAGACCATCGACGTCAGCTCGACGAGCAAGGCGGCCGAGATGGCCGGGCTCGACGCGTCGGGGGCCACGGCGGCCATCTCCAACGAGAGCGCCGCGGCGGCGTTCGGGCTGGACGTGCTGGCGCGGTGCATCGAGGACAGGGACGACAACGCGACGCGGTTCTTTGTGCTGCGGCGGGGTGGGGGCCACGGCGGCGTGGCGGGGGAAGGACCGGGAGGAGGAGGAGGAGTGGCGGCGGCCAAGCAGCAGGAGGAGCCCGTACGGCCAGGCCTGGCAGCCAGGGGCCACAAGAGCCTCGTCTCGTTCACGGTGCCGCACCGTTCCCCCGGCGCGCTGGCGGCCGTGCTGGACGTCTTCAGGAAGTTCGGGTTGAACCTGACGAGCATCAACAGCCTGCCCAGCCTTGTCCAGCCGTTCCACTACCTGTTCCTCGTCGAGTTCGACGGGAGCAGGTACAACGACCCGGAGGGCAAGGTGGAAGCGGCGCTGGGCGAGGTCGCCAAGGTGGCCGAGAGCTCGCGGTGGTTGGGTAGCTGGGAGAACCGGCGGTAGGTGCACCCTGTCACATCAAGCATCACCTGTATTTCCCATGAGCGTGGAGCACAAGATCCTGCTTCATATGTTACTTTTGATGCTTGTTGGCAAAGTCTGTACCAGCAAATAATACTACGGCCACAACTGCCCCCTTTTTGGGGCCTCAAGATGCGGACTTCCTGGTCCCCTTCTAGGCTTCACCGCCCGTCCTGACACGCATACTGCTGCTACCCGTAACAATTTCCATCTAATGTGAGATGACGCCCTGCGCAGAATCATGTAACAAGCCGTGTATCTTCTTTTCCGCCCATCGCTTGAACTCCCAACAATCAGAACAATACTTTAAGTCCGTCGATGCTGATGAGACAACCAGACTGCTAATCTCGGTTCGCCGAGGCCATGACTGCCCGAGGCTTTTCAGGGCTGCCTCTGAGGGCCAGGGAGGCCGGCGCAGCGCCTGCCTGTAACTTTAGGTTGCCATTGGGAGCTCCAACACGGTCCACGGCGGGCAACCCTGGCTTCGTCACCACGCTCTCCAAGTCCTCGGGAGACTTGACGGTGCCCGGCTGGGCTATATTCACAGCAGCGGGCGTCGACGGGCCATCCTGAGCCTGCTTTGGAGCAGCGACTGGCGCTCCAGAAGCCGAGGCTGAGGCAATCTCTGGCTCTGCGCGCTTCAGTGGTGCGGCTTGGATGACATCTCCAGTGTGTTCAGGCTCGTGTTCGGGAATATCGCTAGGGCTACCTTCCGAGGCAGACTCGGCTGCTTCAGGAGAGGACGCGATGTTTGACGGCGTCGAAGCCGACTCTGTCGAGCCGCCGCGTTTCTTTGCCATGCGCTTTGCCTTGCCATCCTCATCAAAGTTGACTTTGATGTGCAACTTCACTAGGCGACTGTCAGTCGAGTCGGGGCTTTGAGGGGCGACATCTTCATCTTCGTCCACAGCATCGTTCTCGAACTCCTCCTCATCTTCAGTCTCATCTTGTGGGATGTGATCGTCCTCGTCGCCTAAATCTAGCTCAGACTCGTCATCGTCGTCGGACACGTAGGGTCTGTTCCGCTTCCGGGAGCTGGACCATCCGTTTGTGGTGTGTTGTGCGGCGGCAGCTCGTCTGGGTCGACCAGTTGGTCCGATTTCTGGCGCCTCGCTCATCTCGGTATCCAGGTGGCCGCCGTTCGCGTCGTCACCTTGAATGCTAGGCGCAGCGCTTGCATCGCCGTTGCTCGTGTTGTCGGCAGCCAGCCGAGGAGGGGGCCTCGACTGGCGACCGCTGGCCGTGATAACAGGGCCAGCCTCAACAGGAGTATGGTTCCGAGTGTTTCGCGTTGATCGGCGGTTAGTCGTCGAGTCAGTGTAGAAGTCTTCGTCATCGGAGTAGGTGTATTTGACCCGCTTCCCTCTCGTCCGACCTTCGTAGAGGGAGAAACCTGGCTCCGGACGGCGGAAGCGTTCCTTTTGCGTGCGTCTGTACTCGCGTCGCTTGCGTTTCTATGGACATTTTACGGGTCAGCTCGCCGCCTCCGAGGATGTGCATGTCACTGTAGGTCGACTCGAGGGGGTGATGGACATACCTCCTCCTTCTCCTCGAAGTTTGCAATATTGTTCAGGATGCTCTTGCTGAGCTTGCGTGCGTTCTGGCCGTTGTCCTTGCCCAACTTTTCTGCAAGGGCCTTGGCCTCGTCAATGCTACCAGCAACGCTTATCCATTGTCTGTTGTATAAGGCGGCTGGGTTGCCCTCCCTGTATATCCGGAACGAGCAGTTGTCGTCTCCTTCGACCAGGTAATAACGGCGCTTTTCGCCGTCGTGGCCCCAAGGTTGGACAGAGAGGGGTTGGTTGAGATCGTCGGAGGTGCGTTTCTGGTTGTAGCTCGTATTGATCAAGGCCTTGACGGCGTCGGAGTAACCCAGGGCCCAAAGAGTCAGGGTCTTGAGGAGGAGGACCTGCAATTGCAGCGCGCCATCAGTGCATGTACCTAGAAAGCTTCTTGAAAGGGTATGCCACCTACTCGCTCTGTGGGTGGGATCGTCTGGAAGGTTGCGCCGCCTGCGAGGGGACCCCGGTCATTCCATTCCCGGGGCCATTGCGGCTTGAAGTCTTTGCCGTTGATGGCATCCTCCGTCAATGCCTTGTGGTAGTGTCCGATCCTGAATTGCCAATGTAAGTAAGCCACGCGCGTGTTTGGTGGGGCGGGTCGGAAGATGGCATACTTGATGTCCTGCTTCCGGTTCAGAAGCAGGCCGAGAACGACACACAGAAATTGCTCGACTCGTTCGGCAGGGGGATCTTGCTGGATGTCCTGCTCCAGTTCGAGAGGACCAAAGTGCGCCAGGGACCTGGGCATGACACTGTCGAATCGCTTGCGGAACATGACAATGAACTGCGAGGTTGGTGAGCCGGGGCTGAGGCAACGCGACCGCGCATTTTCGCGTCTTTTCGCAGATGTGACGCGACAAAAGGGGCTCGCCACTTACTGCAATGTCTGGATTGTCGGCGAAAACAAATTGGTGGGGTGGGGAAGGCTCCCTCTTGCGCGGCGGGGGCGACATCTCCTTCTTCCTTGCCTCGGCGACTTCGTCCTTGGAGACGCGGTGGAAGAACTTCAGGATGCCATTCTGGGGCTTCAATTCGATTTCCGACTCATCGCCCGAAGGGGCTGGCGACAAAGAAGAGACAGAGGACAGGTCAGACGAGTCGTCGGCCATTCTTGCCTTGGCTGCTGGCGACTTCGTTGTGGTTGCAGTTTGCAGTTTGGCAAGTCAGTGCAAGTGCAGGCAGGGTGTGGTGGTGGAGGGAAAGTTCCAAAGAGTAAGGCTCGGTGACGGAATGGAGGCAGGCGGTCCCGCTAAAGATCGAGGAGCCGCACGATGACCGCGAGGCAATGTGATTCGCCGAATCGGATTAACATCTACGTCTAGGCCTATGTCTACTATGTCTACGTGGACATATCAAGACATATCAACACTTCCAACGCTTCCATTATGTCTGCCCCTTAGCTCTCACGCCTCTGCCAATGTGATACAGTCACCTGCTCCCTGCGCCGTGCTGCCTGACCATACGTCCCTGCCCCCTGGTTTTGCGGCCAGGTAGGTGGCATGGCATCGGGACTGCCCCTTTGGTAGCCACCATCCTGCAGGTGGTGTTGAACAGTCCAGCCCGGCTTGGGATATCTCCAGTCTCGCATGAGCTTTTCTTGGTCAACCTCACGGCCGGGCTTCACAGGTTGCAACAACCCGTGACCACTCCACGAATTCTCTGCCGTCTTTGTCCATGCCGCCCGTGCCGCCCGTTAGTTGTCGCTCCAACATGGATTCTATGGGTGTGCATGGTGGAGATAATCACTTCACAGCCCAAGTGTTACCGCCCGCCCCGCAGACCAATAAATGATGGCCGTTGCCCGCACCTTCAGCTCGCATCCATTCAGAAATCTTGGCCCCAAACACGCAGCCGTCATAGATAAGCATGCAGCTCCCAACTCTTGTTGTTGTTCCCTGTGCTGCAAAATACCAACCAGCACAGAACCAACTCCAACAGGGAGCCATTCAGGCCCGTGCATCTCGGCTGTTGACCAATGCAGGTAAAAAATCATGGGATAGAGCCGCTTGGTTCCTGGAATGCCAATGCACGCAGAAATCATGGCGGACAGGCCCGGGATGCTGTCCTGTGTCGGGGGCTTCCCCAGGCACCTTAACCCCAACAGTAGATTCTCGCAGTCAGATAACCCAGTGAGGTTATTTGAAGGCAAGTATCACGATAGAGGAGGAACCGGCCTTCGGGTTGTTCTGGATCACTGGGTTGGCTTTGAGCGTTGGGGATAGTGCTGATTCAAGCAAACCTCGTTCCCTTGTGCTGCAATGACCCCAGGTAAGTCCCATGGCAAAATCGCACAGCTTGAGGGCATCATCACAACTGCTGGCCGGAGCCATGGATGCAGCATCATGAAAGTCCAAAACCAACCACTGATGCCATTAGTTCATTCACAAATGGCTTGGAGCAACCAACAGCAGCTGTAGTAGCAACAGCCCGCTGGGGATCTGCGTTTTGAGCGGCACGGGCCTTAAAAAATGCCTGCAAAAAAGACTGCACTTGCAGATTTCTCATGTGCAGGATGATGATGATGCTTTATTGGGTTTCCCACCTCATCTGACGAGATCGTAGTGCGTTTGGGGCCAGGTAGTTGTCTGCAGTGAGAGTTTCACACCACCGGCTGCGCACCCGATTTCCGGGTGCCGGCCTATCAAGCCAGGTTGAACCCACACCACGCCGATTGCAAATCGATCAAGTATGAGAGCTTTCTCACATGATTCCCGGCCATTAGGCTCCGGAGTGGGCCGGAACAATGAAGCACATCGTCAGAGTGGTCAGGACATCTGCACAGTGAAGAGGCCCATCGCAGATGCAGCACCTGTCAAGAGAAGTCAGCACTAGGCAGTTCACGTGGTTGAGAGGATGCAAGGACCTGCCTGTGGGTGAAGCTGGCGATGATGATGAGTTGTATTGATCTTAGGCCGAGGTGTGAGGTTTCGGCTTCGTTGCGGGAAGGCTGACATGCTGCGGCGGCGCACGGGCCCTGGGGAGGTGACTTGGCGCCATACCCCAAGCGGCTTAGTGCGGCCACAAAATCAAGAAGTCGTTCCTGCCCTTTCCTGCCTTCTAAAATTCAGTGCTGGAATTCGGCCTCATCGACAAATCATCACCACAACCCCATCAAACTGCCCGTAAGTCCACCACCCACCAACCACCTCCCCATCCGGATACTGTCGCTCGATTGAGAGGGAAGCGGTCTTTGAACGGCCCCTCTCAGCCCGACGGGATTGCGTACCTTCTGTCCTCTCGCCTGCCAGTGCAAACCACACGGGTCCGACCAGGAAAACTTACGCCTTCGTCTGCAAGCAGGTGACGCCTCAGAGCCCGCAGCCAAGATGGGACGTGTTATCAGGAACCAGCGCAAGGGTTCGTCGCCCATCTTCAGGGCGATCACCCGGCTGAACAAGGCCCCCGCCAAGTTCAGGACCCTCGACTACGCCGAGCGACACGGATACGTTCGAGGTGTCGTGAAGCAGATCGTCCACGACCCCGGCCGTGGCGCTCCCCTGGCCAAGGTTGTCTTCCGCGACCCCTACAAGTTCAAGCTGCACACCGAGACCTTCATCGCCAACGAGGGCATGTACACCGGCCAGTTCATCTACGCCGGCAAGAACGCCGCCCTGACCGTCGGCAACGTCCTGCCCCTGGGCTCCATGCCTGAGGGTACCGTCGTCTCCAACGTCGAGGAGAAGATTGGCGACCGTGGCGCCCTGGGCCGCACCTCCGGAAACTACATAACCATCATCGGCCACAACCCCGACGAGGGCAAGACCCGTATCAAGCTGCCCTCCGGCGCCAAGAAGGTCGTCCACAGCACCTCGCGTGGCATGATCGGAATCGTTGCTGGTGGTGGCCGAACGGACAAGCCTCTCCTGAGTATGTCATGCCTGAGAATCCGGGTCCGTGGGGGCTGGAGCACGCGACCAGCCTGAAGGGTGTGGGCCTGGACGCTGCTACTGGCCTTCACACACATGGACAGTTTAGAGGTGGCAAAAGTAACGGGATGCTGACCAGTCGAACAGAGGCTTCTCGCGCCAAGCACAAGTTCGCCGTCAAGCGCAACTGCTGGCCCAAGACTCGTGGTGTGGCCATGAACCCCGTGGACCACCCTCACGGTGGTGTAAGTAAACCCGATTTCCCTCTCGGCGACCTGGCGCTGACACACCCCCACAGGGTAACCACCAACATATCGGTAAAGCCTCCACCATCAACCGCTACGCTGTCCCTGGTCAGAAGGCGGGTCTCATCGCTGCCAGACGGACTGGTCTGCTGCGTGGTACCCAGAAGACGAAGGACTAAGGCTGTCGCTGATTTCATGGGTCGGGGTTTACGGATTGCTTTGATATCTTGGTCTCGCGTGTTCTGGTACTAAAAGGGCGGTTCATGATGAAACCACCGCTTATGGGTAGTACCTCGGCATTCACGGAATACAAAAGAAAATGATTCCTTACCAAAACTGGCGGTTCGGTGTCGTGGTGGGCTTGGGGCGTCTGTCTGTTGCTCCAGGTCTGTTCAGACACGAGGGTACAAGACCCACGATGCTGCTGGGGAGGTAGAATTGAAAGCACAAGGAGCGTGTCAGGCAATTTCTCCTGTCTGGTTCCGAGAGCATGGACGCAGAGTGGCATCATCATGTGCCAGAGCTAGTACGACTGATCACCCAATCCGCCTCTCCCCACGCCACCATGAGTGAACTCGGCAACTGTGAATATATTAGAGCCCGTTTGACCTTCTCGACGAGCTCGCAGCAGTCAGTCTGCACCGGCCACTCAAGCGTGCCCATTTAGTTGTCTTGAGTCGAGAAGCACACAACTGACTCGGGAGCATTCAACATGTCTGGCACGCCATTTGCCCTGGGGCTGCCCCGAGTAGTCTGCATGCCGGGGTCCGTAACCCGGGCTTACAGGGGAATCTTTTCACCCCGCTGCTGTCCCTCGTCGAAGCCCTTCTTCAACCCCACCTCCGCCGTCCCAAGAATCCCCCTTGCACAGAGACCGAGATATTTGCACGCAACCAACGTCACAGCAAGTCAATTGATCAGGATGGCCGCTTCCAAGCAATACCGTCTCTTGTGCCTGGAGAACCCGCTCCTCGGTAAGCATGCCTGATCTGTTCCGCGCGAGATCCAAGCTCCTCTACCCCTCCCTCCCTGCGTACCCCCGCTGTCATCCCTCGGGCATGATGGCTTTGGGGTTGGGCAAGGCTCCCCACCTTCCCGCCGGCACAGCAGCACACTCACACGCCAGCAGACATCCAGGCCTACGGAAACGACGAGCTGCTCGCCAAGTATGGCCTCAAGGCCAACGACGCCATCCTGGCCGAGGACAAGCACAAGGGCATCTACGAGGACCTGCTGAACAACTACGAGGCCAAGCTCATCGCGGGAGGCGCCGCCCAGAACACGGCCCGGGGAGCCCAGTACATCCTCCCTGACAACAGCGTCGTCTACCTCGGCGGCGTGGGCGACGATAAGTACGCCGCCATCCTCAAGGATGCCGTCAAGCAGGCCGGCCTCCGCGTCGAGTACCGTGTCGAGCCCACCCAGCCCACCGGCCGCTGCGGCGTCGTCATCACCGGCCACAACAGGAGTCTCTGCACCGACCTGGGTGCTGCAAACCACTACGGCCTGGACCACCTCAAGAAGCCCGAGATCTGGAGCCTCGTCGAGGGTGCTGAGGTCTACTATGTCGGTGGTTACCACTTCACCGGTAAGCTTGTTGTGCCCTTCCCCCCCCCTTCCCCAGTCAGCTCGCCCACCGCATGGCGACAAGTAATACTGACCTGCCATGCTCTTCGCAGTCTCGCCCGAGGCGATCATGGAGCTCGCCAAGGAGGCCGCGGCCAAGAACAAGATCTTCATCGTCTCCCTGTCGGCGCCCTTCATCCCGCAGTTCTTCAAGGACCCCGTCGACGCCAGCGCCCCCTACTGGGACTATGTGATTGGCAACGAGACCGAGGCCACCACCTGGGCCGAGGTCCACGGCCACGAGACCAAGGACCTCAAGGAGATCGCCAAGCTGATCGCGAACCTGCCCAAGGAGAACTCCAAGCGCAAGCGCGTCGCTATCGTCACCCACGGCACCGAGCCCACCGTCGTGGCCACCCAGGGCGAGGACGCCGTCAAGGAATACCCCGTGCACCCCATCGACAAGGCCGAGATCGTCGACACCAACGGTGCCGGCGACGCCTTCGCCGGCGGCCTTACCGCTGGCATCGTCGAGGGCAAGTCCCTTGAGGAGTCTATTCAGCTGGGCCAGTGGCTGGCCAAGCTGAGCATCCAGGAGCTGGGTCCTTCGTAAGTCGCAACTGCAAAAAAAGATCTTCCTATTCATACTTCTCGTATCGAGTGCTTCTTCAAACTGCCGCTCTATTCTGAGAGCGCTCTGGAGACTACCATTCCCCACATCCCAAAAACTCGTCACTTGATTCCCCATCTCTCGAATTACACGCGCTCCAATTCTCATGTTCTGACCACGTCTCCTGTCCATAGGTACCCCTTCCCAAAGCAGACCTACTCGGCTTAAACCTGAGCAAGTGGCTGGGAACTCGAAATTAATCTTCCCCCCTTCCACACATTTCGGTTTCTCAAATCTCGGAGTCTCGGGGCATTTTTGACGGGGAGAAAAGCCTGGTTTCAACAACGGTGATTTGCATCCATGGGCGGGAAGCGAAAAACACAAAAAGGATTCGCTTTGTCTCAGAATTCAACTTATGATTCCCCATCTGCCAGATCATGAAAACAATGATCTAGAAGTAGAACGCTCCGTCATCTGTTTCAGATAGGAAAACAATCCATTCACAAGCAACCAGCTTCGGGCGGTGCTGTTGGAAATAGAGTCCAGTATTTCCGACGCAAATTCGGTCGACCATGAGGCCGCGAGGCTACGCGAGGATCTGGACTGATTCGGAGCGCCTCACGAGTGTGTTCATAGGTGACAGAGCGCACGTCTCTGGTGATAAAAGCCTTCCCGTATCAAGCCGCCTCTGTAAATCAAGGCTAGCCAGAATGGCGCGTTCCCATGAACATGCGCCTAGTCCAAGAATCATAGAACAAAATCACAGGACGCCGTCGTTCATCCCTTTGGTCTCGGACGGTCCTCGGTCAGAGCGCTTTGCAGAATCGCACGATCAAAGGCATCAGCTTCGGCAACTGCTGTTGCCATATGCGTCTTCTTGACCGCATTTCTGAAGTGAGACGGGTCTTCCTTGGCAGATATGGCACCCCGGCCATACGCAGTGGTGGCATTGTACACATTGCCGTTGCAGACCGTGGTCAGGTCGTTGGGCTGCGTGTAAGCAGGGAAAGAGTTCGGGAGCTGTTGGTTGTACGAATACATGTCGCCTTGGGCGAAGGCCCCGTTGAGCTGTCCTGTGGATAGCCCAAAGGGGCTGTTGACGGGAGGAAGGCCGGATGCAGTCTGTGAGAAATTGGTGCAGAATGGATGACTGCCAATGCCGAAACCCAAAGGAGACGATGCCGTCTTTGAGCGGCTGTTGTTAGCCTGGCCGGTCACAAGGGCTCCTGGCGCAATCTCATATGCGCCAGCGTTGTCCTTGGGCGAGAAGAATGACGAGGCTCCACTGCTCCCCGTGGAGCCCCCGAGTCGCTGCCTGGTATGACCGAAGCCACCGCGGAGTGTCCCAGATAGACCAGAGGACGGGCGGCCCGAATTTCCAAAGCTCGTTTGGCCGAACTGGCTGCCGGGTGCCTGAGTGTTGCTCACAGGGAATAATGCAAACGGGTCTGAGCCTCGTTGCGGATTCGGACCAGGGGTAAAGTCTGGCACATTGGGCTGCAGCGATGACGTGCTTGAGGCTCTTTGCGCCTGATTCGGAGAGCCCGTGCTGTAGTTCGCCCTCTCATGATACTGAGGGCCAGCCGACTCGCCATGGGCTGGAACTGTCTGGGGTGGGCTCACGAATGAACCCCAAGGGTTTGCCTTTCCGAAGACATCTCCAGGTGCGTGACCAGGTGTCCGGAGTCCACCAAAAACCTGCTCAGCTATTGTAGAGCGCATGTCATAGGATGACGTGTCGGGCTGAGGAGGGAATCCCCGTTTCGGGTGGCCTCCCATTACGTCCGAACCGTCATCGTCGAGGAGGTCATCAACCATGTTGTGCATCTGCGCATCGAGATTCAATTCCGACTCCGTCTCCAGAGTATCAGTGTCGTCAGGCGGGCGTTCGAGGCTTCCTTCAATCGCAGGAGACCCAGAAGGTGCTCTGGTGTGCTCGTGGCCGAGATTGCGCACCGTCTGCATCCCATTCAGTCCAGTAAGGCTAGCTCTGCTGCTTTCTGGGCGGAGATCACGGAGCTGTGCTTCAAGCTGATCGACTTGAGCATCTGCATGAACAGGCTGGGGCCTAATGGGCTCTTGCTGGGCAGGCTGTACGGATTTGCCTCCCTCAACATAGGAGAAGATGAAAGCTCCACCCGAACCCTTCCCAGGCTGGTTGACAGCCAGCGGAAATTCACCATCGTCAACAGCAAGTGAGAAGCCACAGTTCAGGAGGTCATAGACACGGGACCTCAACTCCACATCGGGTTCATTTCTCGGAAGCCCCGTATCCTCCCAATGCGGCTTGAACGTATCCGTATCGAATTTAAGGTGAAGGCGGCAGGCCGACGCTATGCCGGGCTCATCGAATGGCTTCATACCCAAGGCCGTGACGTCCTCCGGAAGGAGGTATGGCGATGTCACCATTTCTTGACCTTGGAACTCCTTTGCCATGGTAGTCAAGGCTTGGGCAAGGATTCGGTACATATCAAAGACATGACCTCCAAGGTGCTCCTGATACTTCACAATGTCGGCTCGGTAGATGTGAAGCCATGCCATGTAGATACGCATAAGCGGTAAGAGGTTCTCCGTGAAGGGGCTGAATTTCTCATCGTTCTCGAGCGATTCGCCGGGCTTGGTGTCATTCGTGTCTTTCGCAGGCGCCGCAGCTTTCGAGAACTCTTGCAGCTCCGATTGAAGGAGCCGACACAGTGTTACAATCCACCTGACATTAATTCCCAAGATAAATTGGCAGGAGTTGGAAGCACCCAAACTCCACTTCTCTGAGGGCTAGTCAGCATTTACATAGGCTACAAGAGATGCAAGTGAGTGTGGCAAACCACAGGAACAGAACCCGGGAGGATAAAGATATAAGTGGAAAGCAGCACTTACCATCGACTCTGGATTTTGCATTATAGTATGCTGCAATATTGATAAGAACCATCTTCAACACGACAGATAGAGTGTCCGGCTTCTTCAACATCGCCTCGAGTCGGTGGAGAACCGTCTCCTCCAGCTCGTACTGTTGGGTAAACGGGTCACCCTTGTAGAAGTGGGCATGAAGCCTCACGAACCAGTTGGAGAAGGCCTCGTTTGGATCCGGAGTGCCGGTTCGTCTGGTGGGTGTGGAAGACTGTAAGATCTGTTTGAACTCGACCTCTAGGTTCCGCGTCGAGTTCCCGTGAGGAAGCCCAATCGCCAGGGAGCGATATAGATGGTAGACGACGAGCAAATGATTGTGCTCTTCTGTGTAGATCATTCCCATCTGGTGTTGAGCATCGCCTAGGGTTGGCCTAAGGTCGTGTGCAAGAGCATAGTAGAGCAGAGCCATCTTCGAGCCACCTGGCTTCGGTCGAGCCTTGTGTCTCCAGCGCGAGATATCACCTAGATGAAGAAGAGTCGAGTGAAACGACGTTTGGGCGGCTTCAGCGGCCACGGTTTTGCCGTCGCGGTCGTCGACATTCGGCGCTTGCAGATTTAGGACGGTGTTAATCCTGGGGATCTGCGGCATGCCATGCAGCCCCTGAAGACGTTGGAAGTAGATCTTGTAGAAGTCATGGGCCGTCTTGAGATAGTTGATGTAGAGTTTCTCTACCTTGCGCTTGGTCACGACGTGCGGTTGGCCTCGGAGGCGCTCGTTGAATAGATATCGATAGGCCTTGTTGATGAATACGTGAAGCTGCCACATCACCTCCTCCGCATCCAATTGGTAGATGTACCGGTGGTCTTCGGCAAGCGTGTAGACAAACCGCAGCCGAAATCTAAAACTGTGTCAGGAATGATTGGGAAGTCAAGACGGCATTATCAACCAGAGATGCCACGCGCGGACCCGGGCTTCCCCCCGGTCTAGTCTGAGCAAACAGCACTCGCTTGTAGTAGACTCCTCCACCGACAGACTCAATATCTCGTGGGCTTGTCACCTAGTCCAACGCCCTCTTACGCAGACTGTGCGCAAGATCGGTTTGCCTTGCTCCCGCGTGCGTGTGGTATTTTCCGTCGACGTGCCAATGGCGATCTGACATACTGGGCCATGCTCTCTTCCAGCGATTTCAGCTGCTCTTCCTCAGTCTTGCCGCTCTTTCGGTCCTTCAGGTGGTCGATATCACTGAGGATCTTATGTCGGATTTTCTTGGCTTCTCTGAGCGCACAGGTATTGTTAGCATGTCCGGAGGTCAGAAGCCATGCTTGTGGCACAGTCGGGGCGGCCTTAGAGCGGACGCGATGAGAATCGCTTTCGACAAAGCACTGAACGGAAAAGAGAGAAAAGATGACGTACTGCCAGTAGGCTTCTGCCCGATTAGCTGGAGTCGACGACGAGTCCATGTTGTCGGCCATGCTGGGCAGCAGGTAGGCGGGCGCTGTGGTAAACAGCAAGATGAGGTGTTGGAGATTCGATGAGTATGTGCAAAGTAACGAAAGTTGGTTGAATCATCAAAACGAGCCCATAGTTAGAGACCGGTCTCATACGAAGACGGAGACGACGCAGCACGGTATTGGCGATCCATCACTGACGGGCAGCAGGCCGTGGTGGGATGTTTTGGGCACGGAACCTGCTGGGTAGGCTTGGTGGAGGTCGCGGTCGCGGTCGCTGGCGTGGGCAACATCGGTCACCGAGATGGTCTCTGGCCGGAGGCTACGGTATCGCAACGGGGCAACTCTGTAATCCTGTGTCGTGTTGGCGGAAACAATTTTGGCGATCGCAAAAATGACTAGGCATGGAAGAAGAAGTCAATTGACTCTTGGGGTGTAAGCCGCGTTCAGAGCAGTCGCAGATCGGCTGCTCGCCTGATGGACCGTGCACTGCGTTGGCGGCAACTCTTGCAGCTGCCGAAGGGTACCTGATTACCGGGTACCTATGCCAAGCAACATCTCCATGTACCTCACGTTCGAATGCTGGGCCGCTTCGATGTCGTACATACAGCCTGCACGGGTCCTGGGCTCTTACCACGTATAGATGAATCATTCATTTTGTTTTTATACGTGCTCAGATACCTTGCATATGACTTCAGGCATGGGAGAGCGTATTTCATAGCAGGTTGATCTCGGCATGGAGTACCGTGGAAAGGTAGCTGCGAACTGCTGCACATGTGTACCTAGTGTACTCGGTACGCCTATTCATTTGTTGTACTGCGGCAGTAGTGGGTCCTCCCCAGCGCCACGACAAAATCACGTCACTCACCGGGAATTCAGTTCGCGGCCCATCTCATCTGTCTGGAACATCAAACATTGCGAAGAGACCGGCGATCAGCTGTTTCTCGATAGGGTGCGAATCATTTGAAGCCACAGACGGGGGCGCAAGGACTAACACAAAAGTATCCCTCCCTGCTCCTTCCACCAAACAGAATGAAGCGCTCACGCGAGCCCGAGGAGGATTACGAGCCGTCCTCGAACACCGAACAAGATGTTGCTCTAGTACCAGTCTCCAAGTTCGCCAGCCTCGACACCGACGACAACTCGCAGTCCGGGTTGACAGTTGACATAAAGTGCTCCCTGCCTGGCCACGGGCCTGGCATGCGCTTCGCCACACACCAAGACTACGAATCGCATTACCACAAAGTGCACAGCAACCGGTGCCTCGACTGCAGAAAGAACTTCCCTTCGTCGCACGTCCTCAACCTGCACATCATCGAGTTTCACGACGCTCTGACAGAACTGCGAAAAGAAAGGGGAGAACACGTTGTAAGCCGTTGCTCCCCCGCACAACACGGAGCGGACGTACTGACGAACAATTAGTACTCGTGCTTCGTTGAGACATGCGCCGAGAAGCATAAAACGCCGGCCGAGAGGCGAGCCCACCTCATCGAGACGCACAAGTATCCCACAAACTACTTCTTCGTGGTAACGAAGGCTGGTATCGACCACCGCCAGTCTATGCTGGTCCAGCGTAATGAAGGCAGACCACGCGGAAACCACCGAAGCGGTGCTCGATCTCAAGGGCAGAAGGGAGGCAAGAAGAAAATTGGAAAGGACGCCGCGCCAGGCATGACAGAGGGCAGTGACGTCCAGCAGAGCACCGCCGAAGACGATGGCAACGTTGAAGAGCCAGTGGATGTTGAAATGGGCGGGTCAGATGCGCCGATCTTTCAGCATCAGGCAGACAGCGGGAATACTGGCAAGAGCAACGTCGCAGGCAGCAGCAAGAAGGGCGGCGACGTTGCGGCGTTGGAGGGCGTCTCGGACACCTTGACAGGTGACCACAACGCGGCGGTCCAAGACACGGACATGGAGAAATTGGCAGGGGCCATGTCTTCTCTCAAGTTTGTCCCCAGAAATGTTCGACTCGGCTCCAAGAAGTCTAGCTTGCCTCCGCGGTAGACTCGGCAGTGGGCTCGGTGGCATTTCACCGAGTTCTTGTCCTTGAATTGCTCGGCGTTTGGGGCGTGGAAGATACCCATGGGAGCGTCTTGGAAACGATCTGCTTTCACAAATGAATTTCTATTGTTATGCCAGGGGAATCCAGTCCTCAAATGGTGACGCCGTACCTTCTCAAGTCAAGACCCAGACTCCAGCCTGCCCATTGCCACGCACACTTGTGGTTTACTCATTGTCTCGTGTTCGGTGTTGTAATCAGTCGCTCGAGGCGCATCCTCTACATCCACAACTGACACATTGTATGTCTTGGTCTTCCTTGAGCTTTGCTCTTGGCACTCGGCAGATACAGGTTGCTGTAGCATGGGAAGTCAGCCACCAAAGCACGTAAGATGCTGATACACCATGAGGAAGACGTACAGTTGAAATTTGTCTCCTTCGTCTGGACGCATCGCAAGCAGCACAGCTAAAGCAACGTTAGTTTATATTGATGACGGAGCATAGTGCCGTGGGCACATGACGCACCTTCTCGTAGCCCTGCTTCTTCCACTTCGCGATCAGCATGGCGTCTGCGTAGCCGTTCTTCAGCAGCCAGTCGTAGAGTGCCTTGCTGATTGCCTCCTTCTCGTAGTAGAGCTCGTAGATGTACCGGCTCCGCTGGTGGGAAATCTCGAATATAGGCCACTGGGCCTGATGCTTTGGGATGTTGTCGGTCGGTGTGTTCTGCGCGTCCTTCATCTTGTTGCTGAAGATCAGCAGATCGTCCTCGATGTCGCTGAAGCCGTCCGGTGGCGGCTTGCGCTTCGAGGCGTGCCTGATGGCTGGCATGTTGACTCGGTTTGTCGGTGGCGCAACCGGTGTATGCAAGTTTCAGTCGAACGTACAGTACAGCGACAGAGCCACTGAAGAATGGTTAAGTTTGTATGCTTCGTGCAATACAGAGCAAAGCGCGTCGCGTAAATGGTCTGGGACCTGAGGGTTATTACCAGGTTGAAAAGGCAGGCGGGATGTCGCCTCGGGCAGGCAGGGGCGAGACTGCTTATCTAATCGTCGCTTGTGACTGGTCAATCCGCCCCAGCTTCCCCTAGAGCGAGCGTGTGCTGGAAACCGGACGTCAGAGCACTTTAGCATTGAACGAAGATCCACGAGAACGACAGCCCGCCACGAGCAATCCTGCAGCCGCCATGGCCCACATCTCACCCACGCAGTTCGCACGCAAGACTCGCCAGTGTCAGTATTGTCGGGATCGAACCTCCGGGCACTGCAGCTGACCATGAAGCAGCCATCAACTGGGCCGATGCGCAGAAGCGAGTGCTGGGGACATACCGGCAGTGGATTCGAGCTGTACGTTGATGCCAGGCCCCCAATGGGCTTTTGTTGTGATCCCGCAGCTACGGCGGCTTCGGAGGCGTGGCAGCGGGCTGACGATATCGCGTCACAGGCACCCGAGATCCAGACCATGTACAACGTCCCCTTCCCCGTCTCAGTCATTCGGACGCGAATTAGGGAGGAATTCGAGCGAAACCGATTCGTGAACAAGCTTCCAATCGTCGACGTGCTGCTCTTCAAGAGCGATGCGGAATACCAGGTACAATGACACCAGACTGTTGACCGGGTGAGCGGCGAGGGTGGGGGCAGTTGAGCTGACCGTCGATAACAGGAAACCATGAACTTCTGGAAGCAGTCGAACCACGTCATGTCATATTTCAAGGAGGAGAACTTCAGAGGAGACCACAGGTTACCGTCGAACTTCATGACCGGCTTCTTGGAGGTACGATCGATGCTACACTACCCCTTTTGTGAAGTTGACATGTGCTGACTTGCCCCTAGGGTCGCAACTGAAGATGGGATATCAAGAAAGGATTCCCTGTAGATACCAAATATAATTCCCTGAGCCGCCATCCGAGACCTTCTTCTCAATGTGCCATATCCACCTGCACGCCATTAACGCCGACCCATGCTCGTTTTCAGAAAACTCTCCCGGAGAGGATGCAGACAAGCGCCCACTGCGAGATCAGAACTAGTCAAACAGCCGTGGCTCGCCGTTGGGCTGCAACTGCTTCTTGGAGGGGGCTGGGATCTGGGGAACGGACTCCCTTGCGTCCCAGAACTTCTCGGCGACAACGTCGCACATATCTTTGAGGTCCTTGAGACCCTTCTTGAGGGCATCGATAGCAGTAGTGCCCTCTGCGAACTCATATCAGTCAGGGTTCGCGTTGCCACAGAATCCAGTTGCACACGTACCGTAGGTCTGAATTCTCATGTTCATCTTGGCCTCTGAAGGGTGGGGGATGGCGTAGGCGCAGAACTCGACATCAGGGCTATTGTATTGTTAGGCCCGTGTAAGTGGAAAATCGCCGGCAACATTGGTACCTACTTTTTCATGATGATGTACCTCAGGGCGTTGCCCAGGGTGTGGCCCTCATCACGGAATTCAAATGAAGCTGCTGTAGGCGTGGAGCCTGGGAGCTGCACACATGTCACGTCAGGCTGTGCACTTTTCCCGCGTGTGACTACGGGGCTGTGGTTCATACCAGGAATAACTTGGTCTCCTCCAGCTCAAGCTCATCTGCGGCCTGCTCGCCGTTCTGCGACTCCTGGGCATCGTTCATGACGGTGTCATCTCCGGTGTCGTTCGACATCTTCTGCTATGGTGGCACACTATTGCCAGTGGTGCGGTCACAGGCGTGTAATCGACGTTGCAGTATTCTTTCGCGAACCAGTGGACCGTTTTGCACAGGTGCGTTTGAACGGCGAGGCTACGGCAGCGAGACACAGCAGATTTTGCGATAAGAAGCCCCAACCTTATCATCGCAGCGCGGGCGCAAAAAAGTCAACCGCGCCCGCCCTTTCCCCCCACCTGGGCCTCGCCGTTGCCTTGCCCCGGATTCCCAGGGCGAACCCCGCCAAAAACTTCATTTCATCCTAAGCTTCGCTAGCTCTTGACGGGTAACTCAAGTGCCGCAGCAGATCACATTGGCGCATGTTTGGTGTGTCTTGGTGGTTGGTGTGCTCGTCTACAAAATATGGTCCTCCGTGTTCTGTCTGGCAGACCAACAAGAGACTGGAAGAGGACATTTGGGCAAGCCTCGTTACTTGGAGACATGCAGTTGCGACCGGATTCGGAAAACCCGGGAGTGTCTCTAGATTGCCTTCAAAACCCGGGTCACAACCGAGACTGGCCAGGCTTGGGCAAGCCGCCTTCTTCCCGCCGTATTGATGTAAAACTCACCGCTCGAGGCGGTACGAGGATCATCACATCCACTTGTTCGAGAACAACATTCTGCGCCATCGGCATTGCCCGTCCAGCCCTCACAGTCTAACTCATGAGTCGGGCGCAGGCTCGGCGGACCAGAAGTTTGATCCACGATTCCCGCTGCATGCTCCCACTGATCGCGTGGAACGGTCTGGTTCATCAATTACTCAGGAGGGGTGTTCACAACACAACCCCGGCATCCTGCAGGATTGTCACAATACAGCCCTGCGGATGCGGACTACATCAAAGTTGGCCAAACCTTGATGCGGGCCAACAGCGACATTACAGCGGGACCGGGGAGACATCAGCGGAAACAACTAGCGTCTACCATGATCGGTCTATTGATCATCAGGATTGCAATTGCGATCGCTGCTTGACCGCAGCTCGTCGTGGGATGAGGTGAAACTCGGCATGACGTCCTTTGGGTCGGCAGTGCGGACACGAGGTTGGCCGTCCCGTCGCGACCTCGCGCGGCCGTTGCCAGCAGGCCTCGAGGGTGATACCAGACCAACGGGGGTGGACATGTGACGGGACCGCCCAGGCATGCACTGCCCAACCCACCAACTACTCCCGGCTGGATTCATTCACCAACGGTGGCGCTCGATGATCTTCAGCGATAGCAGAGACAAAGACACAATGCTCTGGCTGGCGCGCGGCAACCCGCATCATGAGGGCGGCACCAGGCCAGCTTCTTGCCTGCTTGTCACGGGAGAGGTCGTATCCGTGTGCGACCAACACCTCTGGCTTGCCGAGACCTCGATGACAAAGCCTTCTCTCTCAGACCGCATCTCTGCCAACTCAAACCTGATGCCGCGAAGAAGCCGGTCGGGGCCCACCATCGCAGGCCCACACCGCGGCTCAGTTTGTCCCGCACACGCAGGTGGTTGTGCGTCCCACGTCCGGGGGCACTATATCTGCGGACGAGCAGTCGAGCAGGGCCGCTTCCTTCCCCTCAAGGTGAAACAGTATCAGAGGTTGTCGGGCTTCTTATCAGCGAGGCGGGCTCGCACACCTGGGGGAGATGGGGAGTATTCAGAGAGGGGTCCGAGGCCACCGTCGCCGCCCATTGTTACTCACCGTCCACCGCCTTGTCAGTGACCGAAGAGGCAGGCGAAGGTGGTCGGGCAGACGGGATGAGCAGAGTTTCTCTCCTCGCGGCGACGTGATTGGGTGGTGCTCGTTTCAGAGCGCTGTCAGTTTAATTGGTGGAGAGCCACCTGAGGCAACGGTGCGTAGAGATGCACTGGTTCGTGCAGCAACGGGCAAGGTCGGGGGGCCCACCTGGGCACTTCCATGGGGGCGAAGATCGCCCAGGGGGCCCAGCTCTGAGCGTGAAATCCTCCGAACCTGACAGTGACATATGGGAGAAGTCACCCACAACGCCTGGGACGCCGTGCTATTAGACGCACCGCGGCACGTCGGCCCAGAACATGCGCGTTCACGAGAAAGGAGATTATTGACTGGCCCGCCTCCCATCAATAGTCTGTATTAATGTGACCCCATCTGATGCACTTGCAGCAAACAAATATATGGCGGGTCGATGTGGCGCCAATCATTATCGAACTCGCCCAGCTTCTGACAGAGGCAATGTCCATCTCCAGATTCCAATTCGACCCTTCCGACCCATTCGGGCATGTACCGACAGGAGGGTTCTTTCGGGTCCAGTGCTCGATACGCGACCGAGGACGGGCCTCAATGTGGACATTCCTGCGCCGCTCCCAGTCCAGACTGGATACTATGTAGGCGGCCGCGCCCCGATTGCCTTGCTATGGTAGGTCCTTGACATGGTCTGCACTACTAACGTAGCATCGAAGTGCAGGAGAGCGAGACATGCCTATCGGCACATCCCATTTGAGCTGTACAACAGTACAGGTTTTGGGAAGTGCCAAGCGCTGGTGCTGGGTCTCGTCGTGCACTTCCGAGGCGGCAATCGATGTCGCACCGAGTATGTGTCTGCTCTGTCGACGGCGGTGGTTCTCTCTCCAAGGGGGCCCCAATTATAAAAACTCGTATTCCTCGAATACAGCAATGCTGTGCATTGTTCGTCATACGGCAATTGCCAGTCATTGGCCGTCAGGGCAGCAATTTCTGACATATTGTGCCATGGGCGAGACAAGGATTACGATAAGATGGAACCGGGCTCGACTGGATGAAGAAAGCAAACGCTGACAGCCGCATCGATTCGATGCAACCCCTGGAGCAACCGGGACAAGCAGGGCTTGCCTGCAGGGCCTGCAGGGCTGCGCGGGACCTACATAGAGCAGAGACCACGGCTGCGCGAACAACACCACATGCATGGTCACTGCCCACCAGAGACATTGCGGCACGGCCTCGCCGCCTCGTTGGCCAGACAGATCGACAGGTCCAGTGTGGCATTGATTTGCATGGTGCTGCAGAGAGGCGCAACCCCAAAAGGGGAGTGCAAGAACCGTGGCTACTGCTGCTGGGCGGCCTCAGGAGGGCGGGAGGAGATATTAATTAAGGGGAGCAGCATGAAAGGGGTCCTACGATCCAAACAGCACAGCCTCGTGGCCTCTCTGGCAGGCTGGGTGTTTGTGTTTGTGTGTGTGTGTGTGTGTGTTGGTTGCGTAGGGAATCTGACGCTGGTGGACGGCGGACAAAACACAACGACGGACGACAAGGCCGGGTTACCTGGTTGATAGTTCAGCCAAGTAAAACCGGGCAAGGCTGCGCCAGCCCACCTGCCACACACCCTGAAGAAACTCCTGGGCTCGGAGCAACCAGCCAGCCACGGCCCTAGGCCGTCTCTGGAGATTATACCGGTCCGTGGCCAGAAGATTTGATACCACAAGATCCACGGGGCCTGGAGGCAGCCAGCCCAATGGCAGCGGCATCAGCATCATATCAGGTAGGCAAGTGGTGAAGCCAAGTACCGGAGGGCAAAGCTTGCACTGAGTCGCTGTCCGTCCGAGGGCCAAAGCACCCAGCAACGTTTGTGAATAACCCGAGGCGTGCAACGCGTAGACTATTATTCTGCAGCAAGCGAGCATGCGACTCGGTGGACTGCCAACCAGCCAGCCAGGAGCCCATAGCGTGAACAGATGTCTGCCTCGTAGTGTGCTGATGAGTTGCGGCCCGCCGTGACTTGGCGACAAGTCGCATTCGAAGGAAACGGGACGAGCAGGGGTGCAGTGCGGACGAGTGTGGGTAAGCCAGCATTAATGAAACAACGACGGAGCTTAAGGTAGCGTGCGCCCCGCCAGGCCCCGTCCCCATGAATGGTCCTGAGATGTCTTGGGAGCGTCTCCGTGGGTCTCCGCCCGCCCCCCCTCGTCGTCTTCCCTTTTGGTCCCGCCTCCCCCCTCCTCCTAGATCTCTAGTGCAGGTGCGGCGGTGTTGGGTGGGAGCCAGTCGCAGGGCAAGGGCAGGGAGTCTGAGGTGACTGGCTGCTGGCTGCTGAGCGCTGGACGCCGGATGCTGGGACTGACTCTGACCTGGGTGAAGTCGCCGGCTTGGGGCCCAGGAGGAGGATTATTGTCCGTACGGAGTACTAGTCCACATAGTCTACGTAGTCTACGTAGTCTACATACCTACACTACCTATTCCACGAGTACTCCGTACCCTTATTGGCGACAGGGAATAGCCACAGATCTCTCACCCTCACTGTATCACTGACAGTGCAGCCCCCCTCACCCCTTTCATAGACCAACAGGCCTACCCTGTCGCGGCCAGTCGTTGGCCGTATCATCACCCGGCAAGCCCAGCAAGCCCAGCAGCTGGTCTTGTTGTTCGAGCCGTGGAGTATCTTGAAGCCAACCTGGGAACTCGGGGCATTTCTGAAGCAGCAGAGCATCGTCTCCTAAAAAGGGCCCCCTCTCCCTGCCCACGGATGCGGCGACAGGTCTCTTCTTGACTTTCCCCCCTTCCTCGCGTCCCCCTCCGTCTGCGAACGCACGTTTCGTTTTGTCACGGCCGCAGTCTCTCGCTTCATCCTCACCGTTGCTGCTTCGCTGCTTGCCTGCTTTGCTGCTGCCTGCCTGCCTCTGGCTGCACATGTGCTGCGACTTATTGCGACGGGGTCCTGTCACAAGTCGGGTCCAGGTTCAACAGCCCACCCTCAGCATTCTATCCCACCCCACACCCACCTCACCCGTACAAATATACATTACATTACGGCTTTGATTGATCGATTTGCGAAATACGACTTTCAGCTGGAATACACTCGTCAGCCGTAACGCGCAGCAAAACCGGTCGACCGAAATTATTAGGAGATCTACAGGAGATCTCTCACAAGAGCGTACACAACGCACGCACGCTCGCACGCACAAACGACCAAAATCCTTTTCCCTGGCATCTTCTGGCCCGAGAGGAGGCTTGTGTGTTTTTCCTCTCCCTCCTACGCTCTCGCCCAAGCTCACGCCAACGCTCACGCTCACGCTCACACTCCCGGCTATACTCCACACCTCTTGCTCCAGAACTCGGCATCCTTCGCGAAAGGAACAAAAAAAAAGGGGAAGCCAAGGAAAAGCTGCAGCTCACACACCTGCCGCCTTCTGTAGGGGTTGCATCGGCTGACAGCTAAGTTTGCTCCTTGGGGCCCAATCCCGCCGAATCAGAGCCATTTCAGCACGTCTCACCCAAACGCGGCGGCTTGAAACCCTAAACCGAACGGGGCGACACAAGAGGACGAGGCCAAAAGGTACACCATCCTACTTGGGTACCCTACTCGACGGACTCGACCACCTCCCAAGTATCCTGTCCGCGGACCCGTCGGCGGCACTTTTCCTGTGCCCTGCCCTGTCCAGTCTCGTTGACGATCAGCCTTCGACGTCTTTTCCCAGCCTTCACACACCACACCACTGCCACCACCCACATCACGCACAACCAAACACGCACAACGCAGACAGCAGCCCCTTTGTGCATAATCGCTTTGCCGCCCCCTGGACATCTGGGCCCTTCTCGACCCCTGCGGCTCCCAAACCCGAATTTGGCGTGGTCTGAGGAACGCCAGCTCCGATCAAGCGAGAAGGAAAAAAAAACGGTCCAGCCTGCAGTGCCTCCTGACCTGATTGCGGGTGGCAGCCACTGGTCCTGCGTCGTTGCTTGGGCTTATCTTAGGCGAACAAGTCGCTTCCTAGGTTGTCTCTCCCAGGCGACCTCGTGGTGCCGACTTCCTCGCTTTCCCGTCAATAGTTTCAGTCGTCCTTTTTTTATTATTTCGCCGCTCCGCACACGCTCATCTCACAATGAGCGCAGCCATTGCAATGGCTCCTTCGCCAGCTCCTCACGACCGGACAAGCTTCGGCGGCTCTCCGCCAGCCGTCACATCCTCGAATGCCTCGGCCCCCGCCCATGCATCCGTATCCCCATCCGCACAGCGCACTGCCATCTCTGCAACCCCCAGCGCGCCCGCACCACCTGCGCCTCACCAGCCATCCAACAGATCTGGCAGTGGCAGCCCCAAGGGTCACACTCAGGGAGCCGCAAAGTCCTCGCCTCCCAGCGTGTAAGTTGTCCCTCTCCGCCCCATTGCTCATTGCACGGCCTGTCCAGGCTTTTGACTGCACCACACTTCAGTCGGTTGCTGACCGCTTGTCAATCATCACAGATCTCGAACCGGTGGAGGCCCGCCCAGGATCATCGTCAAGAAGGAGCCCGGCTCCCCCGACCTCGCAACAGCTCGCCACCGCCCTCGCAGGCTTGACCTGTCTCGGGGTGTGAATGTTGGCTCCGGCGCTGCGACCGCACGGCCGCTAACCTCCCGAGAGAGCGGTGGACTGGGCATCCAGGAGATGGGACTGGCCTGCCTGTCCCCGGGTTTTGTCACTCAAGATCCCGTCATGAAGGAACAGGTGCAACGGAGTTTGTCCGTCCGGGAACAGCAGAGGCACCTCATCGAGGCACGGCTTCAGCAGCAGTCCGCAAAGGGAGATGGCCCAACAGACAAGGACAGGGAACCACCGAGCGGATTCGCAGCCAAGACGCCGGGCATGTCGCGAAGGAACAAGGCCCCGCCAGGACTGTCCATTGTCGCGCCATCACACGAGAACTTCGCCAACGAGAGGGTGATCCAGTCAGCGCCCCTCGGCCAGACTTTCACCGGCATGAACAACCCGCACCCTCTCACCCGCCACATCGAGAACCGCCCCTCCAAGCTCTCAAACACATCACACATCCACCACGTGCCCGCCACACAAACAAATAACAGACTGCCACCCATCTCCGATGTGTTCGGGCACAACCTCCACTCCGGCCACCCAGAGTCCACTGGCCATGCCATGTACGCTCAGCACCAGAACGGCCCTCAGCCAGCCCGCTCGCCCGGCCACTCCCACCAACCACACCCCCCACCCACTGCTACCCGGCCGAGGGAATACAAGTCGGCCGAGGAAGCTCAGCACGAGCTCGCTGGGGGCCGTCCCGAACTCCTGCCAAAGTTAGTCCACTACGGCGGCCACCAGCCACCAACCCCGCCATCGCCCCTGCCCGGCGCGCAGAGAGTTGACGCCAGCCGAAGCACCAGCACCACAAAGCGACGCCGCGACGAGTACGAGGCTGGCGTCTCGCCCCCGCTGGGCAACGGCCGCCCGTCGATTCGACGAGGTCCCTTCGGTGAGGGACGAGACAGTCCTGAAACACAACGTGCCAAGAGGGAGGAGTTCCTGCGGATCTGCGAGAGGGCCTGGGATCTCTTCCATTCCTGATCGGCTTCCTTCCGGGTTCCTCGATAATCACGTCCAGGGCGAAAAACCGAGAAATGTAACGCATCTTTGCATACCTCATTTTGCGTGTGACAACAGTGGTGTGTATATTCTGCAGCATCGACGGCCTGTTCCAACCAAACAGAACTCCAGAGGTCCATGTAATTTTGGGGCTGAGCCAGTGGGAAAAGGACACTTGGTCGGAATATGGAGAATAAGGTTGGAAATGAGATACAGTAATGTCTTGTGTGTGTTTGTACACCTCCAGGCTCGGGAAAGGGGGGACGGCGCGGTGGCTTTCAGGAATCGGGTCGACACATGGGCGCCAGAGATACCAATATAGGACCCATTCAATCCCGGGGGTTTCTGCACGACTTTGGGACTTTCATTTATACGACACAGCTTTCACTCTGCTCTTTCCAACACTCCCTCCACACAATATTCTCCTACACGTCAGGCTTTTTCGATTCTCGACAAACGCGACCAACACCGTCCTTGGGCCCGAAAACCCCAACTAGGATTAATGGGTTATGGCGGGGAGGAGGGTGCGGTTTGGGTGCGATATTACTATACGGGCTTGGCTTTTTCCGATATCAATCACCTGTCAGAGGCGTTAACTTTATACTAAGTTGATCCAGGCCGGGGTACAGTTTGGCTGATATAAAAACTGTCTTGTTGGCTTCGTCTGTTCATCTTTTTTATATTCCCTATGTGATTAACGAGGGGAAGAGACGGGAGAGGGGGCCATTATTGCTCGGCTCTTGGTCTAGGTTGCGCAGGGGGATCACGGACGGAGGGGGTGGAAGTGGTCCGGTTCAGGTTCAAAGGTACGGACGTAAATCCGGCATGGGCGCCTCGGATGGATGGGGGGGGAGGGGGGACGGCACACATCTAATAGCTGGGATAGCTTAGAATCAAAACGACAGAATCTTGCAACTCAGACTCTCAAAGTCTTTCATCTGTAAGAAAATAAGTGGTTGCCTACTGACAACGAAAGGATTAAAGTCGAGCACGACCCAACGGGTTGTCCAACTCTCGTGTCCATTGGACGGCTGGCTATGCCCAATGCTACCATGTGTGCACATTCCTCTTTTCCGATCAGAACATATTTGCAACGAAACTGGCAAGCCACCAAAGTCAGCCTCTCCGCTCCAACATAACTATGGCTTGCCACATTGCTGCTTCACCCGACGACCCCCTCCTACGTCCAACCGGAATAGACACGTCCGACCCCGTCGCGCGTGCTTTTCTCGGCAAGCAAAGAATTGTGACCCCAGGCGCAGCGCCACAATGTCCGACGATGGGACACTGTCTTGTCTTGCCCACGTCCTCCTTCTTGGGACGGGCTTGCCGTCTGACGGCAGCCAGAAGGGGGAGGGGAGAAGGGGAGAGATAAAGATCTGAGACCCCCCGAACGTGCCGAGGCTATCTCGGGAAACGGTCAGCCGAAGAGGAAAAGCAAGCAAGCGACTCCTTCTTCTTTCCGCTGCGCTTTTCCCTGCCCTCCTCTCTGATGAGTTGGCAAGGAAGCGAGAGGGCCGGCCCGAACGGTCAGGTCAGGAGAGGGCCGCAGCTTCGCCCCCCCCCCCTGGCTGCCTTGTCCCTCCACCTGTTCTAGTCCGGTCACCTTCGGCTTCGATGTTGCGGCCGCGGGCCTGGTCGGGTGGCGCGGCGCAATGGGCGGCCCAGTTTGACAGGTTCCGGGTTGGGACGAGGCTGCCTATTAGAAGAGGAGGAGGAGGAGGATGAGGATGAGGAGATGACGGCTGGCTTCCTTTCGGAGAGCGAGCAGTTCGCCGGTTTTGCCCCAGCAGGTGTCGCAGTTTGAGTAGGTCGGTCGGCCTGTTTGTGCCTCTGTCTCTTCTCCCGCATTTCCACACGGCAGCAACGTTGCGCCAGCCTTCCTTCACTCCCCATCCACAATCCCAGGACCTTTGTGTCACCTGTCGGGTGCTGGGCGCTTGCCTCAGTCGTTTGCCGGGGGGCCCGTTGAAACGCCGAGTCGAGTGACTAGGTAGGCAATAGGCAACACAAGCGGTCCCTGGGAGATGGCCAGGGTGCTGTCATCAACGTTGACCTGTTTGTGTGTGTAATGGGCGTGCGTTTGTGTCATCCGCCTTCTCCTGTGACTATACTGCCCACGCGGCTACAAGCCTGGCTGCTGTGGCTTTTTTATTTGCTTCAACCTGGTGTTACTGACCTACAAGCAGGAGGATCCTTCAATTTTTCAATACTGGTAGTGCGAGAATGGCAGTATCCCTAGACCTCAAATTCAGAACACACGATAACCCCACAGTCAAGGTGAGAAATAGCTTCTTTTACAATGATCAGACGGTGGAGGAGATGGACGCTGTCAAGACGGCGGGCCAGGCTGAACTCCAAGCAGCAACCCATGACACCATGCGGCAGTCCCGTCCGCGAGGTTTCGGGGCACGAGGAGGCCCCTGAACCCACAACAGCACCCGAAGAGCGCCCCCAGCATCTGAAGCAACAACCAGAAGAGAACGACGACGCATCCGAGCGCATAGACCGCTCAGCGGACGGCCCGTTCACAAATGAACAGGTAGCCCACGCTGCTGCGGCGCTCCAAGGACTCTCCTTCGACATCGACACCTCCCCAGGGGTTAAGAGCACCGTCGTCGCGGCCGCGATCCCCGGGGAGTACAAGAAGGGCGTCGGCCAGGCGCCGCCGACATCGTACTTTGACGACTCGGAGGAGGGATCCCAGACATCGAGCGAGGAGTCGTGGGCGTCCTTCCCTTCCAGCAGCTCCAACACCACAGACAGCAGCGGCGCCGGCGCCGGCGCCGGCACCGGGGCCAAGGATGACGACGACGAAGACGACGACGACGACCCTGTGATGGCAGACGACCCGCTTCCAAGCCCAGAAACGACCTTCAAGTTCCACGAGGAGTTTGGCCACGCCGGCGAGGCCCTCGGGTATGGGCCCGAGCCATCACCACCCGGGGATGGCGGGTTTGGTGGCGAGGCCGCGGTGGGGCCCTGGCCGTCGTCGAGGGCGATACCCAAGTGGGCGTTCCTGAGATCCAGCAACTCGCTGCCCGTCCTCGGCCTGGGGCCGGGGGACTTCCACCACGGCGGGTCCGCGCTGAGGCACGAGGTGTCGGCGGATGAGGTCGAGTCGGAGGTGGAGAAGGACAGAGAGCGGGACTCAGATGAGGACGGCGGGGACAGCCGAAGGTCTTCGCGGGAGATCGCGAATGTTGAGGTGGTGTACTTGTAGCGTGGATAGAGAAAATACCAGATAAATATCTATCTGCCTACGTGGCATACATCTAAAGGACCTGCCATGTCCATCCCCAGTATCCCGGTGCTAGTCACTCCGGTCGTGTGCCACAAAGTCCACTGACCTTCCGTCCCAGCACAACAGCATTGATAAATCATCGAAACCTGCCCCCTTCCAACTCAAGAGGGTAATCTGGCCTAGTCAGCAAAGCGAGCGACCCCAAATATCTTTAAGCCCAGACCCACCGCCCATCGCAAAGGAAACCAATAAACACACAGGTAATTGGGAAATAAAAATGAACGCGAAGACCCCGAGTGCAGATAGATTGCCCACCGCAACACCAACAAGCGTACAATGGAGGCAGGTGGGGGGGGGGGGCAATACATTGCAACAAACATCCTTCGCGAAGCTCCTGCACAAGGAAACTCTCAAAATGAGGGAAGAGCTGTAGCAGCTTATCGGGGTGGCAGGGCGTGAAGATGGTGCTCCTCAACCAGCACTCTGTTTTTGATGATCTCTGAGGGGCTATTCTGACGTCTTATTTCTATCAATGTTTGTGTACTAATGTTCAAGAGCGGTGCTTGAGACAAGAGACCTCTTAGCGAGATGCGTCCTGTCGTTTGCCACCTCCTAATGATTCAGTTATACCCAATTTTACACTTGTCCTCAAAGTCCGTCTCGATACTGAGCGTATTCAAGCCCTTGCCAGCTCAATGTCAATGCGTAGGACCACTACCGGCAACCCGTGATATGTATGCTCCGGGGAGGTGTCTTCAGGCTGGCCATGGTCGAATGATCGAACTTGACCCCTCGCCTTCAGATGGAGACTGAATTGTTGAGTGTGGTTTCAGACGACTCATCAGTCTGCTGAACCCTTGCCTTACCCCTTGGCTTACCGCTCGGCTCACCACCCAGCTCTCCGGCCAGCCCCTGGGTTGCCTCTTCCTTGTTTCGCTCAACATCAAGCTCCTTACACGATGAGGCCAAGGGGGACCGCCGCCCAGTGCCATCTCCAAAGATGAGACCGGGGTGACCGACGGCCAATAGGAAGGCCGCGATGACGATGGGGCTAAATTAATGGCCAACAATTTTAGTAAGAGGCATACGGGCGTTAGGAGGGCGGAGTTGAGCAAGAAGTCGTTGATTTAACTTACACTCCTTCCAGACCGATAAAGAGTTCCTCCCGATGGAGCATCTCATTGGTCTGTACATACCCCTTCTTAAGCTCATGCACCCGAAAGGCACACCGCAGTAGTATCAGGATGACGGCCAGCGCCTCGGAGGTATAGAATAGCCTGAGGCGTAGCCCAAAGGACACCTGTGTTTTGGCGCGAGCCTTGAACTCCTCGGATTTGAAGTATCGCCAAAGGTAGTCGCCGTACAGTGCGCAGAAGATGACGAGCGTGATAACCTGCAGCGCAAGGCCCGCGAGGGCGAGACCGACCCCCCTTGTGTCCTTACCGGAAGAGATGGACGAAAGAGCGCCTCCCGCGGCCTGGAGTGCCAGGGATACAATGTCGCAGGGAATGAAGACAAAGTAGAATAGGGCAGGCTTGAATCGTGAGAAGGAGGGCCCGAAGCTTAAGATTCTGTGGTCAGGAAATTCGAGTTAGTCCAATCTCCTGTGTGGCGAAGCGGCGTAGGAAATGGTCACTTGCGTTTTCGCGAGTAGGACGTAGATGGCAGCGCAGAAGAAGACGGGGCCGGTGGTGATGCAGACTGTTCGGGACAGGGTGAGCGACACATTTATGATGTTCACGGTGGCTTGGAATTCGCAGGCTTCCGAAACTCACCAACCTGGATCATGAAGGCGTTGAAGTTCCAGAGATCCTGGCTCATCCACACACGCCCGGCGTAGCCCAGGATCTCATCGACACAACCGGCGACCATGCAAAGCATGAACCACCACTGGTTCCATAGCAGGCCGACGAGGACATGGACGAGCATGGCCACGCCGAAGGCAGCCAGGAGTGCGGCATTGGAGGCCAACCCTGGGATGTAGGCGTAGACGCTGTACTCTGGACAGCAGACGTCGAGTGTGCAGTTTGCATTCGGACCGAAAGGATTTCTGGTCCAGTAGGCAATGTAACTAGGGTTCTTGGTGATATCGCAAACGAGTGTTTCTAGGCCTTGACTAGTCATCATTGCTGGTCAGCCGTGCCCGTGGCTCCCGCACTGCAAGTGGTTTGAGATCCGGGAGGCTGGGTAAGAAGCTGGGAGGAGTTGAACAGAACTCGGTCAACGTAGGTGGTGCCTTTCTTTCTTTCTTTTTTTTTTTTTTTTGGTCTTTCTATTTTTTTGGGGGGATCGAATCGATGCTTCTCTCGTTGCTCTTTGCAGCACAGGCTGATGATAGCGAGGTTGCGGGGCTGTATCTCAAAATAGTGACGGCGCGGAGCGTAAGTACGTGGACTCGGGAGGGGTTGATAAACAATGCTTCCTCGATGAATCAGAGGCTGGCGACAAGAGACGGCGTATAAGCACGGTGGACCGGTGCGGTTTAGCTGGCCACGCGATTATGATATGCTTGTTGGATGTGATGAACCGCTGTTGAATAAGACTGACCCCAGAGGCACATTGCGTGTCGAACAGGCGGGCTCGGTGGGATCGAAGGGACATGAAGTACGCAAACAAGAAGGGTTCTCCTAGAGAACAGGCAGCCCTCCCTGCCAGGACATGGAGATTGATGTTCGCACAGCATCGAAACACGCACCTGCCGCACGCCGACCTCACGGCCGAGATGGAAAACGGCGTGCCACAATAGCAACTCTTGTGTTGGTGGAGGAAGGGGCGCCTCCGAGACAGACACGCGGCCCGCCCGATGACATAGGACGCTTCCAGCACTCTCCTCATCTGGTGGCTGGATACGATGCAACTGCCGTGGGAATATCTTCCTCGCCATCGCATACAGGGTACCTTTCACATGACGGTGGGTCGGTGGTAAGATGGTGGACACTAGCACGGTTGTATCCCTCTGATCTAGCACAGATTAGTATATATCAAGCAATGGTATATCAAACAATGGTAATGGTAGATCAACACACACAAGAGAGAGCACATCACCACTGCCGTGGGATATCGCGGTGCCTCGTGGCACATGGGAGGACGGGAGGACACAGGCGGTATCATCGACACAAATCTTTGTGCTAAGCCATGAGCGGGTGCAGGACCAGATCTGCAGGCATTCGAGTCGCATCACGCGGACGAGGGCCGTCCCTGCGTGTAATACCAGATGCCGATGCTGTGTCCCATCCGGCATTCATATGATCTGCGAAACGGGTCGTACGGGCGACGGGGCCAGAAACAGGCCCGGCCCAGGTCGCAGTAAAGTCGACACAAGAAGCTCATTGCCTTGCCTGCGCATCTGGATAGTACACAAATCTGCATGTGATCACACAAGACAAAATGGTGCCATATCCACCCCGGTGATCGCTTGACCGCCACACACATGGGAGACAAATAGCCTTGCTTTTTCTCGACTCAGCATACAACCTGACAACCCGGTCTCCTCCTTCCGGAGCGACTGGGAGCAGTGGCGGACCTGGGAAATTGACCTCGTCAATGCCGCCAACATTACCTGCCTCTCCACCCCGACAGCCGCACCCCCCAAGAGGCAGCACTCGCTTGCCTCGCCCGGCCTGGTGGAGGCCAGGGTCTCATGCCTCCCGTACTGATCGCGGGCCATGTCCTACGCGACCCTTACGGGGCGGGGCATGTTCGTCGTCAGTCGGGATGCCGGACGGGGGCATTGCGCTTGCACGAGCTCCCGACTATGACTGTCGCACCCGGAACCGGCGGGGAAACTCTGGACCTTATACTTGGAGTTCCCGAATCGTGACGAGATAGGGGATGGCCGACAGTTCTCGCTTAAATGATAATTGACCAATATATACATAGAGAAGGCAAAACACAACAATAAATAGTAAGTTCTTTCGTCACCAGTCCTCCAGCAGGGTGGGTCCTGCGAGCACGGCACAAACAAGTAAAGATAAGAGATGGACCCAAGTCATGAAACATGCATGTTCCCAGCTTGCCAGTCTTTTAAAGTTGGGCAGGGCAAGATGAAACAGCTAACGAGGCCCGGGGTGATTGCTGTCATCGCTGTTCCTGCCGGGGCTGACGCCCAAGGACGCCTATACCCATTGGGCGTCCGGGGCCGATCTGCCATCCCGTCTTTTCCTTAATCTCCCCCGAGCCAGGGGTCCCTCACCTACGACTCATTGGCCATCCGACGTCAACTGATCAGTCCGGGAAATGAGACACCACGCGCTGCTCAAGGACGATCCTCTGCTGCTGAGGCGGTGTTGTCATTACTTCTCACTCACTCTACTTGCGCGCGAACTAGAGATGACGGCAGCCCATTCACGTGAGTATCGACATGAACACACAAACACACATATAAACATTAACATGTAGCACGCTTACTCACGTTCATAACGTCGTTGAATTATGTACAGACGAAAATTAAGCTTGGTATCAAGATAGAAGGATATGGTGTTTATGTCTTAAAGCGAGCGCTCCGGTGTCTCCCTCCCCCACGGGGTTTATGGTTCCCAGGGAGGTCGGCCCGGTGCGTCTCAAGAATGTTAAACATAGATTACATCGCGGCAACATGTCCACCACAGAGGGGTCCCTGAACAGCCCGTCGAGACGTGCCGCCCAGGCCCCCGGGCCATGAGAAACGCCGATGCCTGTTGATCGGACCCGGGATGAATCAGACTTAGGCCAGGAAGGCGACGAGACCAGCGACACCAGCCAGGGCGGCGGAGACACCGAATGTGCGGCCAGCGCCAGCGGTGACGACGGCGGTGGGGGTGGGGCTGGAGCCAGTGACGCTGGATATCGCAGTCAGTATGTTTGTTTGCCTCTCTCTCTCTCTTGCATGACGAACGAGGACAGAGAGGGATATCAACTTACGTTCCGTTGCCACCAGCCGGGGGAGGAACACCGAACCCGGTGGATGGCGCCGGGGGGACACCAGTGGGCCCGCAAGGCACGGCCACGGTCTCGTAGATGACGGTCGGGACGACGGTGGTCGTGGAGATGGTCTTGACGGAGTAGGTGGGGCAGACGCCGCCGGCACCGCCGCCGGGGACAACGGTGGTCACTGGAGAGCTGGAGGAGACGAAGCTGGGGACGCCGGCGGGGCCGGAGGGGCCCGGGACGGCGGCAGAGGAGGCGACCGGGGGGACACCAGTGCCTGCGGGAGGCTGGCCGCCGGCGGGAGAGGAGCCGGCGGGGACGGAAGCAGCCGGGGTCGGGGTGGTCTCGGCGATGGGGGCCAAGGTGGTGCCGACGGAGTAGCTGGAGGAGGACACGACGGTGGACTCGGCCGGGCAGTTGGTGACCTCGGGGGCGCAGCTGGTGATGGTCTCGTACTCGGTGCTGTAGATGGTGCTCTGGGTGAAGGAGTGGACCTTGGAGGTGACGCCGGTGGACCGGGCAGGGCAGTCGGTGACGGTGGGAGCGCACGAGGTGATGGTGATTTGCTCGGTGGCGTAGACGGTGGACTGAACCTCAGTGGCGATGGCCGTAGCCAGGAGACCAGCGAAGACTGCGGACTTCATCTTGATGGTTTTTGGGGGGGGGGGGGTTTAATATCTCGTTTCGAAACGGTATTCTTTGAATTTGGACGGTTGGTATAAAGACCGGACTGAAGCTCTGGGCTTGTTGTGTATGCGTTTTGTATCTGAATGAATGGACGACCGAAGTCAAGTTGAGTCAAAGGCTCTAGGAGATGAATTTCGTGGAGCTATTTGGTGGGCTGAAGCGAAGGAAGGACTGCGAAGAGGTCGAGGAAAGGACGCAGACTTGTTAAATAGGCCCGTGAGCGCAGGTACATGCAGTAGACCCCGCGGGTTTCCTCCGGGAGGGTTGATGGTGTGGGATCTGTGGGAAATTACACTGAGCATGGGTTGTGCAGGGGCGGTGCGCTAATCCAGGGGCCTCGGTGGAGGAGAGGCTCAGCAAGAATCATGAACATCACCAGGGATATCCTGCTCCTCCACATCCACCTCGACCGAGCGATATCCACAGTGCCTGGGTGCCCGGCCGGGCCATTTCCTTGATAGCACTTGTCCATCTCATGCCGCAGCCCAGAGGGCTCAGAGCCGTGGAGGACAGTCGTACGGCCAGTTGCTTAGCTGTCTAGGTTCGGCAGCCGCGCAGGATGGCTGATGCACGATTTGATCTCGAGGCTAGGCGGATGAGTGGACAGGGACGCTCAGAAGGGCGGGCAGGGTCGCAGTTTGTGGAGTCAGCGCGGCCCCTCCATCTTGGAGTGTTCGGGTCTCAGTCCTGCGATGCTATTGCTGCTGGCAGGCGCTTAGGCGAGAGCCTTGTTGCTGGTCAGGTTGGTATTGATTCGTTGGCGGCAGCCAGGTGAGCAATGACCTTCATGACTGACGATCAACACTGTCTTCCGCATACGATTCAGCCGCGCATTACCCTGGAGTCTAACACGCAAGACAGGACGATCCATGGACAGGAGTAGGATTGCTGATGTCAACCTCTGACGGCTGCCTCCCACGGCTTGAGGTACACGGCCAATCACAGCTGGATATTGCCCGCTCGATGGAAGCGGGTCGGCGTTGCTGGCAAAGCAGTCTGCAACGAGATTGCGAGCCTCGCCTCGCGTTGGTTGTCCAGGAAAATGCTTCTCTGCATGCCTCGTCCTAGGGCTGGCCCCCGCCGACAGCCGGGGACGACAAGGTCGAGGGGAAGGGAAAAAAGGCACGTGGTTTGTGTGTGCGTTGCCCCAGACTTTCAACGTCGGCCATACCCAAATTGGGATTGACCAGGGACCACTTCCGGACCCTGCACGGCTGTGGTACCATCAGAGAGATAACCTTGTCGACTAGGTGATATTTGGGAATTGTCAGTGCCACCCAAGGAAGATCTTTAAAGCCGCGAGATCCCGGACCATGCTCACAGGCACGCCAGGCCCGGGTCCTGAAACGAAACGTAATGGCAAAGACCGAGCTCCTCCATCATTGACCGACAGTCTCTCGATAGCAGCAAGCCACAGCGCTGGTGTGTACCTGCACTATGTAAGCTTACTGTGCCGTGGATCCTGCCCTGCCAATCGCCGAAGGGGGAGGGGATTTTCTGCTGCTGCTGAGCCTCGCTCTAGCAAGGAGAGAGCACCTGGATCCAATATTTCGCTTCAGAGCTGTCCAGTAGTCTTTTGCGCGCCGGCGACCCTTCCCCAGACGCTAATGCAGGTACGCCTTCTCGCTTCCCCTCCCGGAAATAGTGTTGTATACTTAATACTTAAGCAAGTCTGTGGGGGCTGGATTTTGTTCCCAAAGGAGCTGGACCAACTGCGACCGACGAGGGCTGGTGCTGACGGTAATAGCAATGCCAATTAGAGGAATACGAATCGAATGTCAGCCTGGCTCCTGGCTCCTGGCTCCTGGCTACCGGGTGACTACCAGTATCTTGGTTGTTTGGTTTGGTGTATGAGGTGGGTATGCCTAGGTACCTAGGCCTACTTACCTACAGCTTGTGTTAAGACCAGCGCAGAACAGCATCTGCCACCCCCGCCGCCGCCCCTCCCCCTTGTCAGGACTCGCTGCAGCGCTAAGCCCCAGCAACTCGAAACAGAGGGCCACTGATATGCGTCCAGCAAACCTTGGAAATCCGATGATCTGCCCCGTCCAAGTAAAACAAAAAGAATCAAAAAAAAAATCTTCAGAGCCCAGACAGTGCCAACTTTGGTCGTGCTGTTGGCCGAACTGTGCCTCGCCTCATAGCTCCACCCAACAGCACATTGATCTCCCATCTGCCAACTGCCAACTGCCAACTGCCTCATCTCACCCACCAGGTTCACGGCTGTCCTGAAGTCTCTCGAGGTAATCTCGCGAATTTATTCCGGCCCAGATCCAACAGCTCCTAATCAAATCATTCCCTCCCAGGTTCATCCTGATCGTCGCCTTTGCCCTCTCGACTGAAGCCAAGCCATACCCAAAGGAGCAGAGTGCCATTTAAGGACCGCGCATGTGCAAACCCCACCCCGAGAAACAGATAGAGGGAATCGGGACGAGGCCGGCGTCTGGCCACTCTCACCTTGCTCTGGTCTGTGAGAATTGAACCGACCACCAGCCTGTTTTTTTGGGGTTGTTGGAAGCCACACCTTTCCCAATGCTCGCTCGTCATTTCCCCCCCCCCCATCCTGCAGATCGCGGGGAGACCTTTCAGGTCCGCACAGCGGCCTTCGCTGACTCCAATCAGAGGCTGGTGGGCCTATTCTTATTGACAGAGGCTTGGCATCATCACCCTCGGCAGAGCCTCCACGCCTACTGCAGCCCCCTTTCCTCAAGCGAGGTAGATCTTGCGGCCGCCCTGCCTTCGAGATTGGAGTGCAACCAAAACACCGCCATGTCAAGAGATGACCGCATCTTCCCCATCGATAGTCTATCGTTCTGTGGAATTGAACCGCAGAGGCAGACAAGCTCCTCGGAAATTTCCCATCTCCGATCAGTCCCCCGTTCATCACGTCCCGTGGTTTTCCCGATATTTGAGCCTTGACTTTGATCACCGACGTTGCTGAGCGTAAGCCAGCCTTACATGGAGCTTAACCAGCAATGCCTACAAAAGTGTGAGGCATATTGTGTGCTCTTTCCGGTACAACGTCCTGCCCTTCATGCCGTCTTCCTATTCCCAATGTGTGGACGGCTACTACCAACGCAAAAGTGCTGCTAGTTCTTGCATACTTCGGCTCCGAGGTCATATGCCGCTCCAACATATGAAATGCCGAGAGGCCAGAGAGAGGGTCTGGAGTTTAACGTTTGAGAGTTTGGTTGCTTTCGAGAAAAAGGGCCATATCACGTTTACACCAAAAACAAGATCAAGAACTCAAATCCTTTAAACTCAATTCTCACCCCTGCTCAACATTATATCAGCCTTTAGGCAAGCTGATATTTTCGCACAAGGCCTCCAAACTTCACTTATTTCAAATACAAAATCCTCTTTAAAGATATCTTCAAGCTCCCTTATCAACTGCATCCTTCTACCACCCTCTATAAGATTTTTAGGTATAAGCCTCTAAGACTTTGATATACCGCTTAGGTAAAAGAAGAGCTAAGTATTCAAATATATTTAAAGCTCTTCTTTATACAGGAATACTATTGCAATGCCATAATTATTCCAATATTCCTTCTTAATTAGCTGCAGAGTTAAGATATCAGGATAGGGTTGCATATCATCTCGCAACCCTCTAGCTTGCGCCGCAGGTCATGGACACATCTCCTGATCTTAAGCCGATTCAATATGTCATCCTGGCGATGCCTAACTTACCTTCACGAGATCTCCTTTGGCAACCCGCGCCCAGGCATTTATGCACAGTCAGGTGTCCGAGTTCTTCGATATTGTTCTTGCAGCACTCGACGCAGCACAGGTGCCCGAGCTTGGAGCCACGAAGACAGGCTGTGTAGTGGTCAAAGGCCACGCTGAACTTTCAAAAAGCGCAGCTCGTGGGAAACTTCCCAGTGCGATGCGATCCAAATCTACTTATTGCACAATTGACGCAAAGTCAATGAGGAAAGAAGCGTGATGGTTTTGGTGCTAACGCTACTAGGTAGGTACACATTGCTATAGGTATCTAGCATGTCGGCTGGGAGGACGACTTTTATATTTGGTGCCTTCGGTGCGTATGGCGTTTCTTGGAGCGCATCCAAAGGAGAGAGCGATGTATACCTGGGGCCCGCAAAGATAAATGACGAACATTTCTTTGAACCAATGAATCTGGAGTCCGTCCAGTGCAACGTCTCTACGCATGCAACTCAACTGGTGTTACCACACCGCTGTTACTCACACGTGCAGGCCCCAGACGCTCCAATATTATACATAAAGCCTTTCATCGGCTCACTCATTACTTGCCGTAACGTACTAACCAGATGTGTTTGCCTCTCATGTTATGGACGAGCCCACGAAGCGCTGGTGCGATCATTCAACGAGCAAATGACGGCCCCGAGCGAGCAGCGTGTCTCATATATCCATCCTTGATTTTTGCCTCTACAGCTACAGGCAAAAAGAACTACGGAACCTGGAGTTTTGGCCCTGGCTTGTACGAGTTGTGGGACGTTTTGTCCAGTGGCTCCCATCAGAGGATCTTTCAAGCCACTTGTGACAAGTCAAGTATCTAGTAGTCTGAGGATTTCTCGTCAATTTGGACAGTATGCAGCAAAATTCTCTCCAGTGACCAAAACAAGATAGGATAGCTTGAGCAGACGAGGATTGCCCTCAGACCCCTGAGGATGCCAAGGAGGATCTCCGGATATGTGCCGGTGAGGCTTTCGAGAAGCATGCTTGGTGCCTAGTGCCTGGCGTCTTACCATCGGTTACTTTAAGCGACCGGTCACTGGCGACCGGTGTGGGCTGGGGCATCATGTGGAGGGCCTGATGCAACGACTCCTTGTGGGGCCTAGAGAAGCCATCGCATGCTCATGGCTGTGTGATTAAAGGCAGACATGATATTGTCGTCGGCGAGAGGATGATGTGCTGGCACTCATGGTCAAAGGTCTCGGCCAAATTAGTGGGATGCTTGTGCGTATTTGAGAGAGGCAGAGGCACAGGCCACCAGGCCACCAGACACTGTTGGGTATGTTGAGCGCCAACAAGTCGAGCGCGGTCAGCCCTATGAGATGAGCCACACGAACCGAAGATCCGAGCTTGAATGAGTCCCAGTCTAGGCCACATGAGTCGACGCCAAAAACTGGCCCCCACGACGACGAAGCTTCTGGATGCTTTGATTGTGCCTCGACTTTGCATAAGTGGTTCTGAAGGGCCACCCAAGACTCGACTTTGCCAGAGGAACAAAACAGAAAACCCCACCCCGATGGGTGATTCTTTCCGGGCCTGTCCATTCCAGCCATGAGAAAAGAGTGCAGCTCTCCATCCAGGTGGCGAAGTAATGACTGCTGTCGCTCGAAGCACAAGTAGAAAAAGGGTTGCTCGCGGGCCACCTGGAGCGGCCCCGGCCCCCCCCCCCCGGGGGGAGCGACCTCCCCCCGGAGGCAAGCAGTGACCATGGCGGTAGACCAGCAATATCAATCGATATCTGGTCACGACCACATGCCACAATAGCGACACATAGTTGAGCAATCCGGCGGCTGAGGTCGGGGACGGTTGTGCGGTTGTATCAGGCACCACAGGCTCGATGACTGCTCCCTGGGGGACCCACGCAGTCGGCCTTGGTCAATGGTTGTGTTTCTGGGAGCTGATGAGAGACTGCCAGGAGAGAATATGGAGCGTGCTAACGTTGATTGGGTCGGGCCACAGAATGGCATGGTCTGTGCCCAGGAACCCAACTTCTTCTTGGGTTGTAGGCGGGGAGCCTACGTGGTACCTGGCACCTCGGCAGCCCAGGGTCGGCAGGTGTACTTCACGAAGTGCTCCCTCACATCTCGAACAGTAAGGCAGCACAATTCCCAAAAGCGCCGTTTCAGGAGGCCCGGAAATGACGGAAACCTTAGCAGCCAGGTTGCAGCGACGGTATGGGGAGTGCATCGTGAGCCTTGGTAACAGCCTAGAAAAAATCTTTTGCGGTGCTTGGCCGCCTTTATGGGCCGCGGCCAGTTTCGGCGGCCCGCCAAGGGGAGCCAAAAGGCCCGCTTTGGTCCGGACGGCAACCCCAGCCAACGGCCGGAGGCCGCATAGCACGCGGCTCATCAGCAAAGTTGGCCATGGCATCGATGATCATGTTATGTACGAGCCAGACCTTCCCCTGCGCGCAATGGTGGGCGCCGAGGTGGGCCGTGAGGCATCAGCGGGCGATGTCACATCGGCGTTGGGTCACGGGAAAGCCACGGCGCGGTCGGCAGTCTCGTACTCGATCACCCCCAGGGCAGTGGAATGGCAGGGGATAAGACGATCTCTAGATAGACCCCATGATGCCTCGATGCCTCAATGGCTGTTGGTTGGCGCATCATGGCGCCGGTTTCCGCAAACCTAATTGAGCCTGATGACGGGAGGTGCTGGTCTTGAGAGCAGTCAGCCCTGCGATGGACTGCTAAGCACGGTGTGGTTGGTCTTACAGATATTCCAGACCAGGCCGATGTCCCATTGTGATTGGTGTTTGGCGGGCCTACTGGCTCCGAGGGGGTAAATTCGTGTGTTACCAATTGAAGCCATACATACTCAACTTGGGGAGCAGCAGCAGCAGCAGCAGCAGCAGCAGCAGCAACCGGCATGGGGTACCGTCCGCACTGCTTGCTCGGCCCACCGCGTCAAGCAATGCAGAAACCGGGGAGCTGAACGTCATAGCTGAAGGGCAGGTGTGATAGTGCTGTTGGAGGCTGTCCCATACCCCGGGGCACATATGCAGCCAGGTAGAAGCTCAGATAGTCTGCCGTTGATTCTGCCTCGCGATCGGGAGCACGTACCAGACGGAGATGGTACCGGCCAGGCACACCTTTACGGCAGGGCAGGCCCTTGGAGAGGTGATAGCAGTCTGGTCTGGAGATGCGTCGCAGTGTCGGTAGACTGATAGCGTGGTAGTGTCCCGCGCCTGCGCTTAGCGCACCATGGGAAAAGAAAGATTCTGTGTGGTACGACACACAAGCAGCCTCCGTGCATGGATATGCACGTTGGCTGGCTGAGTCGACGAGGGGAGGCTTGTGAGTGGCCGGCCGGGGCAGCCCGGGCCCGACATAACGGTTCCAACACAACCTCGAGTACGCAAGGGCCCTGCATTTGGCCGCGGGTGTGTGGCCGTGGTGGACATCCAAGGTGAACCAAGAGGACGGAGGGGTGTGTGCGTGTGGTGTGTGTGTGTGACATTGCTCGAACAGCCTCACCGTCCATGCCGTCCATGCCTGCAGGTGGTTAGACGCCACATCCCTGCGCTTTTGTCGTCGTTGGAGACCTCCCTTTTCTGCTTACCTAACATCGTCAACACCACCACCACCACCACCACCTTGCACTCCCACCCTCACCCCCCCCCCCAAAACCCACAAGGCCGGTCGCATCGTCTCCCCTTCTCTTCAGCCATGCATTGCATGGCAGCATGCATGGGCCCCCAAGCATTCGACCTCGGTGCAGCTGCTGCAAAGCCGCGACAATGGGTCGCAGGCTCGAGTACCAGCGTACCCGGCCTACGTACCTTCGTACCGCGATGGCAGAGAGAGGCTCAGCCACGCGGCTGCATCCAGCTCTGTTGCGCAGCTCACTGGAAATGCCCTCGCGGCCAGCATGCACACGGGTCTCCAAACATGGCCTGCCCCCTCCAGCCCCGTCTTGGGCCCTGCCCTACCTACTTACCTATCCAGATATTCTGCTATTGCAGGGCCTATGACTGGCGATCCATCCCATGCGATGCCATGCTCGACACATCCCGCCGTAGCAGTTCATATATTAGACGATTGCCGCCAGTTCAAGGCTACCACCGTCGCACTCCCTGACAGCACAGCACCGCATGCAGCAACATCGGACTGACCTGACCTGACCTCACCTCATGTAGTCGACTGCGACTCGCTCATCACAAGCCAAATACACACTACCTCGAGGCTGTGAAATTCTGCTGCCTGCTCCCGACCTCTGCGGCTGTCCGCTCGCCCATCCTTAATACTCTCCCCCTTCACTATTACTCAAAGCCATTTCGAAGCCCGCCGTCGATTTTGCCCAATTTATCAACCGCGACTCCCCCTTCTCTTCATCCGCAACTGTCCTGTTTTCTGCACCTGGAGGAACAAGCATTGTTCTCATTGACCAACTCCCTCTTACTCGGACAGACCCAGACCTGCTTGCCCTGGTCCTGGTAGGACAGGACACGCCCAATCCAATACGCTCACTCGAGGCCACAGACACGTCTTCGTTGCCTGTTCCGCCTTTTAGCCTCGAGGCCCAGCTCCCACCCCTTCCTTGTCGGTCCCTCTGACATGAATCCATCCTTTGCCCCAACCTCGGAGCCTCAATGGGCACTCGTTGACCACCGCGACGACCCTGCAAACATATCGGCCCACACTCTGACAGCCTCTCCCGCGCGGGACATGGAAGCAACTGACGGGCCCCACATCTGCCAGCAGTGCGGTGAACAGTATCCTCGACTGTGTGATCTGAACAAACATCTCAAAGCGCACACCCGGACCTTCAAGTGCCCTGTCAAGGCATGCAAGTACCACCAGCTTGGTTGGCCAACCGAGAAGGAGCTGGAGCGCCACCTCAATGACAAACATTCCATGGAGCCGAGACAATCTCCTGCTTGTACCCGCCCTGCGCTTGTAAGTCGGCCACACTCTCCGTCGCTATCGGGGCAGAATCCGCCTGGGGATCTCTGGTTCACTCTTGGAGGCAGCTCACTGACCACCAGGCCTCCACCAGACACCTCTAAGCGGGAATCCAACTGCAAGCAGCACATGGAAAAGACGCACGGTTGGGAGTACGTCCGCAGCAGGTTTGGCCACAAGGATGAGGGGTCCCCTCAGTATTCCGGTTTGACCAGCGACGCCAGCAGGCACCAGGTGATCCATCCGGGTAGCAGTTTGACAATCCGGACTGTTCCAGATCTGACCGTCTCACCAAGCCCAGTGGCACCACACAATTCCCCTGCTTCAACTCCATACGACGGCTCCATTCCCTACGGAGCAGACGTCTACATCCCCTGGACCTCACCCGTGACCAGGCTACGGAACAACGAGAACTTCCTGGAGCAGTTCTCTCGGACGTATGCTTCTGCTTACCAAGGTGACGACGAGTGGCTGAAGATTCCTGTCGATCCGCAGCTGTACACCAGCGCTCCTCGGGACGGCAACGCCGCAGGCAAGGCTCTTACCCCGGAGGCGGTGCCTCGCCACGAGAACCTACTGAAGGCTCTACCTGCTGTATTGACACCACAGGCGAGTCCCATCGTGAAGACCCAGGTTTTGACACCACTTTCTGAGCCGAGCCCGTTCTTGAATCAGTGCTCGTGGGCTACAAGAGAGGGTACCGCACCACATGATGTCGAATCAGACCCAGGGACTGGATTTACCGCAACCCGGGGCCTGCGCTCTGGAAACACGGGCCAGTCCAAACGGCCGGAAAAACGGCCAGTTAGGCTTTCTAAGGGGTTTGATGGCAGCGGTGATGACGACGAGCCCCCGAACAAGCGGAACAAGGCTCCTGATGGCAAGGCGGATCAATCGGGAGATCCGACGATGATCTGCCCATTCCGGGCTGCGCATCCCGAAATCTACGACATTGGCCTTGATCAGAAGTATATGAGCTGCCACACAGAACATGACAATATCTCCACGGTGGTGTGAGTATTACCTCTGTTTACAAAGCGATGCGAGATCTTACTAATTTTCGGAGGCAGACGTCACCTTAGTCGGCCAGCCCACTCTCTAGATGTGGTCCCCGGTCGAAAGAGTGTCTCATCTTTTGGCCTTGCGAACAACGTGTACGGCCATCCTGCTGCTGGCTTGTGCAGAAGGTGCTGGAGAGCTTTCTCTGATCCCGAGGCCTTCGAAAGCCATTTCAATGTTGAATGTGAGATTGCCTCACGGTCAAAGAGGGAGAAGTACCGTATTCTGCAGAGCACATTTTGTTACATGGACCCACAGCTGGCAAATGTTCGCACAGAGAATGCCGGCTCGAATAATGGCGGCGTTGACCAAATGTCCGACGCAGAAGGCGAATCCGACCAAGACGTGCCCCAGAGTACCCTGAGAGCGCAGTCACGCATCCGCGGTGAAGACGCTGTCAGCCGGAGCGAACACAACGCTCTCATGGAAAGGGTCGCAGCCCTCGAGAGGATGATCCAGCCATCGGGTTTACATGCTACTCCTAGGATCATGCCGAATCAGCACGAGGCAATGTCGGATGCTTTGATGTTGTCTTCGGCCGCAGCGGGCACTCAGCAAGCCCAGTCGTCGGGCCATTATACATTCGATGTTGGCCCGCAACATACCACCAATCAAGGAAGAGTTGTCCCTGGACAGACGCGTGATCCCGTTGAGGTCGTGCAGAGGCGAACAGTCGACTACACGAACCAGAGGATCTTCAACATGGACCCTGACTGCGCAATGACCGACTACCAGCCCTCTAGCTCGAGGAGGTCAGGCAGCATGTCGACCGTCCATCGCACCAGCCCTGTCACAACAGCCCGCCACCACTATGACTCACTCGATGGGCAGCCAAAACCCGTAGCATCTGACTCGGCTTACGGGACGGACAACACGGGGCCAACGCGGGCAGGCGGCGCGGCTGACATGGCCGCCCAGGCACAGATCCAAATAGGCGACAGCGGCGGCGATGATGAGGACTACGGGCAGGTCTCCCAAGCGTCCTCTAACACGCGGCTGATTACCCAGTTTATCCAGACCCAGGAGCGCTTGTATAACCCTGAGACGGATGATCTTAGCAAGTTCTTTAATATGGATTCGCAGTAACACCAGCTAGACTCGTATAGACAGACACACAGACGGGTCACGCCAGACTAGACTACATGCTCACACTCGCTTTGTACATAACCAAGGGGACTAACAGGAACAGGAAGGATGGAGCAGTCTGGGGTAAATAAAGAGAGGCGGACAGGCGCTGGACGCCTTTGGCCGCCGATCCCAACAAAGGAAAAAACAGATAAAATTCATCAAATACATCTCCACACACAACCTTCTCAAAACTTTATGCTGTCAGGTCTCACGCCTCCCGGATTCGACATGTCTCAGGGCCCCCACGAGCATTGGCGAGGGCGTGGACGTGAGCGCACACGATGTGACACGCCGCTTTTTGTCGTGGCGGCTCAAGGACAGCACACAAGAGAGTTGGTTGATTGCCCGCAGCCCGCTCCTCTGCGCAGCCAGTGAGCAGTCCAGTTGGTTGGTCGAGTCACCCATCAGAACGGGGCGTTGCCTCCTTTCCCCCTCCCCGGGCGGTGCGAATGTAAGGCGTGGGAGAGGATGTCGACAATGTTTTCTTGCATGAGATATTACGAGTACTTTCGCCCTGCAGTCAATGCAGGAAAAGCAAAAGAGAGAGGTACTTGAATTTCCAGGGGGGGATTCCCCCTTTAGACCGCCCTCCCCCGACTTATATAAGCATTCTTCTTAGGTGCTCCTCCTCCTAGGTATTCCTCCTCCTAAGTGTTCCTCCTGACACCCCCTTTTGGGGCCCTTCGCCTTCGGGGAGAGGAGTTAAGTCTACTTAAACGCATTTACGGGTAAGCATAAAAAAAAGTCAAAACAGCTATATACCCTATATTATTAGCGCACGTGCTCATTTTGTTTTAAGTAATCTCCTTTTGCTAATAATTTGTAAGTGAAAATGGATTTTATAACGAAAAACGGCATTATATTATCCGCATAAAGTGGAGCTATCCTTTAGTTATATAATATATAGGTGCGCGCCGGCTCGTCCGTTCGTTGGGCCTCGGAGCTGGTCCTCCCTCCTTGGGCGAGAATGACTCTGCCGCTCGCACCTACAAGCAAGACCTGTGTTGAGCACCACCGCACACGTGGAGGGTCTCGCGGCGGCTCGGCTGTACCACTGCCGCCGAAGCAATTTGGCTGAAAGAGGGAGAGTATTCGTGTGTGGACTAGGGAGGCGCGCGAACGCGTAACATGTGATTGGCCTTGAAATTTGTGAAAATAAGCTTGATTGTATAGCCCAATCTTTGAGCGCCACGAGATGCCTGGACTACAAAGCCCTCAACATACCGTATGTTATCACGGGGGATATCAAGCAAACCAACCAATTTTTCCAGACAGTTTGTCTATGCCGGCACTGTCTCCTGTATGCCCGTAAAAGAAGCCCTTGAAAAGTCAAACCCTCGAAGAATTCCCGCCCGCCAGCGCCGTGACACCCAAGCTCCAATTCCAAGGTTGAATCCGGAACTACCCACACAACACCTAGATAACACAAGAGACGTATGCAGATTTTATATTTGCATTTGCAACAAATGTTTGCAATGATTTGTGGAACGAGCGCTCAAAAGGGCACCAGAGTGTCGGGTAGAAGCGGGTACTCCTCGCCGTCGATGATCTCGGTGCCGTAGCCCATGTCTGCGCTCAGGGAGCCGGCGAGGTCCATGGTGTAATCACCCCCAAGCACGTCCCTCTTCCAGTAGGCGCCGCAGTTGCCGGGGACGTATGCGGCGGCGTCCATGGCGATGGTCATCTTGACCTCGGGGCAGTAGTCCCAGATGTGCTTGCGTAGGCGCGGGCTTCCCCAGATCTGGCTGTGGAGGTAGGAGCCGCCGCCGCCAGTGTGGTAGCCCATGGGCTCGTAGAAGCCCTCACGCCAGTCGTCGATGCCCTTGACCAGCTCTCCCGCGGCGGCGGCGTCGAGGGTCGAGTTGTACTGGGCCGTCTCCTTGTCCGAGGACAGGTGGGTGGGCTTTCCGGTGTGCATCTCGCCGCTGAAGGTGAGCGAGACGGTCGAGTTGGCCATGCGGGCGTTGGGGCGGTGGCCCAGGCGCTCCGTCAGCCAGACGTCCTCGGCCTCGGAGAAGTCTGCGCGGGCCTGCGACCTCAGCACGTCAAGGATGGCGCTGACGCGGCGGACTGAGAGACCGCCGTTGCCGCCGAACCTGGAGCCCGGGTTCCAGGGGGCGCCGATCCAGTCGTAGTCGAGGAAGTCGTTGAGGTTGAGCTGGGAGTTGGCGCACAGGATGGAGTCGGTCTGGAAGATGAGCAGCCACTCGGCCGGGGCCAGGACCGTCTCGTAGAGCCACATGGTGGTGAGAAAGCGGGAGATCTCCTCCTGGGACGAGACTGACATGTTGGAGGGGATGTAGGTCAGGTCAAGCTTCCCCAGGTTGACCTGCTCCCGGACGGCAACGGACTTGTTGAGGTGCTCGACGGACTCTACCGAGCCCATGAAGCGGAAGCGCCAGTCAGGAGGCACGACAGAGATGAAGTGCAGCATGAGGGGAGCCAGGATGGGGTTGGGGCGGTTCTCTATGAGAAGGGCGACCTTGGACTCGTTGAAAGGAGTCCGCTGCTCCGAGGCATATTGGAGCGAGACCCTTGGCACGGTGATGTAGTCTTCGAGAGCGGCATTCTGCATGAAATCCCTCGAGATGATGATGGTGATGACACTGCATGGCAGAGTTAGGAAAGCAGCAGAGGCGTGTGTGCGAGTTTCGTTTCGGCCACTGCAGAGGGGGCTCGGGGGAAGGCATGCTCACAGGAAGGAGAAGAGGGAAAACACGAAGCGGACGCGCCTCGTGGTCCTCGACCAGAGCTTGAAAGCCACTCTTTTCATCTTGTCCCAGAGCTCCCCGAAGTCGACATCGTCCGCGTCAAAAGGCTGCTTGAGCGACATGGTCACAATGGCGAGAAGAGATGAGGGCCAGATCGGCCAGTTAGATGGCCGAGGGGCGCAATGACGAGCAGTTTGAGTTTCCACCCCTGGTCGGTGTAAATTGAATCTAGGTGGATGGATGGGTTCGGACACACACGACTCGACTCGCCACGCCTGGGTTTGAGGGGGGGGCCCGAGGGTGTCCCTTTTTTTTTTTTTGAAGCACAACAGCCTCTGGGCGGGATCCAAACTCGACAATATGTATATCTGAGGTGGCCGGTGGAGCGATTTCCAATGAGCAGACGGAAAAGGCGCACGTTTCAAGGCCAGTGCAGTGTGGTTAGAGGGACGCGCAAGCAAGTGCTATGCCGTTTCGTCACCCCTGCTCGGGGGCGTCTAAGTCTGGAAGGGGGTCGACGAAGTGCAGCCCCAGAGGTGGTGGTGATGGTGGACACTGGACAGATTCGACAGGCAAGTGCTGTCGACTGGCAACTGTCACAGCGTATTACTTATTACTGTATGTTGGATGGATGGATGGAAGGGTGGTCGTACAAGGGTTGTGCGTGCGTAAGGGGCAGCAAGCTTTTGATGTCACAAAGGAATGGAGGACGAGTCCCGAGCTTGTCCTACTTACTTCCAAGGTTGGTCGTACAAGAATAGACGGCGGGCCAGGGAGGGAGAGGATGGATGCTGCGCTGCTGCTGTGTTTGACTTGGATTCATTTCAGATGGCAGGTTTTAGGGAGACGAGCCCTGATTCATGGCCGTGACCCTGCTGCTGCTACTGCGGTGGGCAGTGGGCAGGCTGGCTGGGCGCAGCCTGCAAGGTGAACAAGGTTGTGGGAGATACAGAGAGGAGGAGAGGAGGAGACCAGGGCAGGAGGAGCCGAAGCCCGGGGCAGTGGTACATGGAGTGACTTGGGCTGGCACTTTGGTCGCAGCCATTGACCACTCACAGAAGGGCCTGCCTGGGGGCTGGGAGGGTGATGTGCAGCTCGATACCACTCCACTGTCCGGTACTCCAGCACTGTCAACCGTCTTGGCATCGCGGCATTCCCTTTTTGTCTTTTTTGCATGTGCTATCGTGGTGGTGACCATTTCTTGCCATGTGAAACGGAGTTGATAGATAACCGTGGGCTCTTGCCCTGAGAGAGAGAGGCGCTGGCTTACACTTGGGCTCAGACACATCGAGCAACTCAGCTGAGTGCGGTGCGGCTGACCTCAGCTTTCGACTAGTACCGACTAGTACCTCTCAGATACGGCCACTTCCTAGCCTTGGCACGTCAGGTCTCACTCTGGCGTTCGACCTTAAAGATTGCTAGTTCTGCTGTGCACAGCATACATAGAAGAGAGACAATGACACAAGGAGAGCGTGGCATGTGAATAGCCCTCCCTTTGCGCCATAAGATCATCTCACACCCCCTGGCCATCCACATCGCTAGCCCAATTGGTATGTCAACCCAAACTACTCGCTAGGTGGAAATGATGATGATGATGGTGGTGGTGGTGACAGCATGCCCATTTGATTGCTACGGTACAGATCAAGCAGATTTATTCATAGCCCACATACGGCCTTCCTCCCTGCTTAGTTCGAAACGCCGGCTGGTCCGGAAAGCTTTTCCCAACCTCGATGAATTCTGAGTATAAAGGGGCCGAGATGGGCAGGATTCAGAATTCCTCGAGTGCGGATATGTTGAAAGGCAAGGGATGTATCTCATCCAGGGAATGTGGGTGCCCGTGTGTAGGCTAGCTGGCTAGCTGACAAGTCTGTCTGGTCTGTGGGGATCGCGACCCCGACCCCGGGACGAGGGAGGGGGGCCAAGAGATCTATCATCTACTATACTATGATCTGTCTCCTGTCTCTCTCTCTGTGTGCCCCCGTTTCCCAGGGTGGGCCGTCGTGGCCGGGCGCGATGTGCTCCCACCCCTGCTTGCATGTACCCCGATGTACCCTCCTCATCATCTACACAGCACACAACACATACACACACCTTGCGTAATGCTCCCTCCCCCTTGATTTCAATGTGCGCGAGTCTATCGTGACACAAAGCCACATTCCCTCCCTTCCTTCATCCTCTAATCTTTCTAGTCTACCGTGCTCAAACCGCTTTTTTTCCCCCTCCTTGTTTTTCTTCTAATTCTTTGTCACATTGTCCTGTCCTGTCCTATCCTGTCCTTACCAGCCCAGATCTGGCGCAAAGGAGGCCCCAATTGTGTGTCGTGTCATGGATGGCTGATCCAGCCCCGTCTAAGTCCTCTCCCTGCGCATCGCATCGCATCGCACACTGCGTCGCATCTCTCTCCGCCGGGACCACTCGAGTCAACACTCTGGCCTGCGTGAAACCCCACGCACAATCCGCCTATGATGCCCATGTGCCGGTGATGGTGACGCGCTTCCCTGACGCTTAGGTTACCACCAGACTGCCCGCCTGAATTGCACTCTCTTCTCTCAATAGTTTGCTTCCTGTCCACTCGCCATGGCTGCCACTCCTTCCACCCACTCGCCTGGGCCGTTCACCATCACCAGACCACGCATGCTCTTGGTCCTGTCCTTGGCCTTGACGTGAGTCCCAACTATGTGACCCCCAGCCCACAACCTGTCCCAGAGGTCCAGACGGCAAGCACGCCGGTACTGACTTCGACTGCCAGATGGTGGATGGCCTCGCTTCTGCCACATTACCAGCCCGTCATCAGGGCCCAGTTGAATTCCCGTCTCGAGGAGGCGAGGCAGAGGATACCGTCGATAAAGGTCGACTGGACCCCAACCGACGACCCCAGGGCCGCCTACAATGCCTCCAAGATCGCCCTCATCATCGAGCCGCGGGTCATGCCCCACCTCGTGCCCCAGTTGCTGCACATGATCGCCGTCGTCCCCCCAGACTGGCGCTTCCTCTTCATCGGCTCCGACAAGAGTGTCACCCTCTTGGGGCGGAGCACTGCGGTCAAGCACCAGCAGGTCGTCGGAAAGCTGGACCTCATGGTCCTACCCGAGCCATGGGATATATCTTCCAAGGAGATGGTGTACCGCACCTTGACCGACATGCGCTTCTATGACGAGTTCCTCCCTGGCGTGGAGTGGATATTGAAGTTCGAGTACGACAGCATCATGTGTGCCAACTCCGAGGTCAGCTTAAACGAGTGGCTCGACTGGCACTGGACGGGTGCGCCAAGGTAATTCGGCATGCCCACCCGCTGCACCTCGCTTTGCTGACTTCCGGCAGGGGCGAGACTGATCGTTTTGCTGGCAACGGCGGACTATCCCTGCGCCGTGTGACTGCAATTCGTCAAGTCCTCAACTTTCAGGCGCGATATAACGACACCGAGCCCGAAGACGAGTGGTTCGGCAAGCGCCTGTACATCATGCCCGGCCTAAAGGTCGCATCCGGCTTGGAAGGCGCACTGGCTGTCGAGCGTGTTTATATGGAGAGACCTATGGGCTTCCATGTTCAGGAGATGGGCGACAACTTGCCTGCTGAGGTATGGGAGGATCATGAGAAGAGAAAGAAGATGCTGGAGTACTGTCCCGAGCTCCACACCGTCTTGAAAGCAAAGCTTGATCGCGAGAGGTGTGCTGGGGACTCCAAGGACGGAGGTAAGTTCCACGGCGACTACTAGCTAGTCATAAACCCAGACGAGTTTCCACTGACGAACACATAGTCATACACCCGACTCCAGAAGAAAAGGAGGAGGAGAGGCTCAGGCAACAGGCCGAACACGAAGCACGGAGGAAGGCCCAGGAAGCAGCTCTGAAGAAGTTGCAGGAGGAGCGAAAGAAGCAGGAGGCGCAGGAGGCGGAGGAAGCAAAGAAGAAGAAGGAAGAGGAGGAAGAGAAGAAGAAGAAAGAGGAAGAAGCCAAGAAGAAACAGGAAGAGGAAGCCGCAAGCAAGGAGGAAGAGTCCAGGACGAAGCTGGAGGAAGAAGCAGCAAAGAAGCTAGCTGACCATCCCTCAACACCGCCGGACGAGGCCTCGCAACCGAACGAGCTGGACCCAAATGCACCGGTCCCCAAGCCAGAAGCGCCCAATCCAGAAGCGCCCAAGCCAGAATACCCCCTACCAGAAGACCCCACCCCCGAGGATCCCGACACGCCAGATTCTGAAGAAGCATCGCCCGACCGCCAGGGACTCTCCCACGACGTACCTCTGGGCGCAGCCGTGAACCGACCCGAAAAAGAGTCTGCAGAGACGGATGAGCAAGAGTCGCCGGACATATTTGGTTGAGGCAACTGTGCTGGATTTCATGCATCATCATTTCAGGCGCACTTTTGGCTCGGGAGGAATGTGGGGTTTTCGTTCATGTTTGGAGCTGCTTTTGTGGTGTTGTTTAACGCACGGTGACTACATTCATGATACCACCGGGTTGTAACGGGAGCATTCTCGGGTATACAGGACTAGGGGAGTGGGAAAATAGATTGAGCATTCATTCAAGGTCGGGGTATATGGTTCGTCCTGGTATGCAACCGTTTTGCACAGGCCTTGAACCGGGCAGATTCGCTCATCACATCATCGGTGTGGTTGCATGTTACTGCGTCTCGGACCGCATATATCCCAAGCCCAACCCATCGCATGCAGGACCAGTTTGATGTGCATCTATGTACGGTGGTCATCAATTACGCCTTGCCACCCAACTTTACTTATCAACACACGCATATGTTCCGAGACTCACCCAATGCTCAAGAGATTTACCGTAGGCTTGTTGAAATATGAGACCTCACATCTTCAGTTCACCAAGTACCCATCACGAAAGGACGGACAGGATATCCGTAGCGTATCACAAAAAGCTTTACTTGTACAAGGGCTTGTGGTGTTTGATTAAGTATACAGCTAAGAATTGAAAAGCCCATGTAACCGATTCATCCCCACATTCCCTTTTTATCCCTGTTGTTGTTCATGATGCGAAACTCTTGCGTGAGAGAGCAATCAACTTCCCAAGTCAAACTCACTCACTCACGGCGGCGGGGGCAGCTAGCCGGCCACGATCCCGCCCACGACGCCCGCCAGCTCGCCGAACAGGATGCCCTTGAAGATGGCCTCGCCGTGCTCCTCGGCCCAGTGCCCGCTCCGCCTGAGCCGGTCCTTCCACGCCTCCCTCTGCGCGGGTGCGAGGTCCTCCCAGCTCGTGGCCGCGGTCTCGCCGCTGGCGGCTGCAGTGGTCGTGAGGATCTCGACCTCCTTGCCGTCGACGTCCAACACGACCACTTGCCCGCCGTCGCTGCTGCGGCCCGCACCGCCGCCCGACTTCTCGGCGAGCAGCTTGGCGAGGAAGCCGCTGTGCTGGGGCACGGGCCGCGGCGGGGCGCTGTGGATGGAGGATGGGAGCCATCTGTGGCCGCCGACGGCCGGCGGCGCCAGGCCCTTCACTTCCAGGATTCCCTGCAGCAGCACGGCCAGCAGCAGCACGAACAAGGTGATGCCGGCCACCAGGCCCCAGATGCTGGGCCGGCGGCTGCGCATGGCGACGATGTAGCGCGGCTGACGGGGGGGCCCGCCGCGGCGCACGGGGGCCGACGGATCGATGAACTTGCGCAGCGGGATGCTCTGCACGGCGACGGCGTTGCCCACCGAGGTGCTGGCCAGCCGGAGGTGCTGGATGCGGCCGGTCCCGGACTTTGGCGGCGTGAAGTGGCTGAAGGCCAGGCTGGTAACCATGGCAGAGTGCACGCCGCGCAGCGTCGTCAGCGGGAGCAGGTTCGCGAGCATGTCGATGTCGCCGAGGATCTGGTGGTCCAGCGTGTAGAGGTGGATTGCGAGGTCGTTGGTCGCCACGGCGAGCACGAACTGCGCGTCGCCCTGCTTCGCTGCCGGGGCCGAGACCGGGCTGAGGTTCGCCACCGCCAGCCCTGTCGCCTTGAGCCCCTGCCGCTTGGGCAGCTTGGTGTTGACCGAGATGCGCGCGCGCGTGTCCTCCTTGCCGGGCTTGGGCAGCCGGAACCCGTAGAGCACCACACCCCGGGACTGGGGCACGTTCGCGACGCCGACGGCGAAGTGAGGCGTCAGGTACCGGAGGCAGCGGAGGGCGGGCCTCAGGCCGGAGCTGTCATCACTGGGTATCGAATAGATTCGTGCTGGCTGGGCCGTGACTTCGCCCGTCTTGGGCACGTTGACAGAGTAGATGTCGTAGTCGTCGCAGTACAGTACCTGGAACTGGTCCTCGGCTGTCTGTATCACGTCCAGGTCGACGGCTTCCTTCGAGATGTCCAGGACGCCCCTCGGCTGGGGCGCCAGGTTGCTACCAGCCGCGACATCGTAGAGGGCGATCTGGTGAGACGAGCTTGCGAACCCCGTGGCAGCAGCGCCGAGCTGAGGGTGGCCGGCGAAGGGTTGTGACAGTCTCAGCAGCCGCTGGTACGTGTCGGAGTCTGCGGTCGTAAATAGCTGCGTCCTCGAGAGCTCGGAGATCCTGGCCCCGAGCACGGCCTTGGCCTTTGGCGGTTCCACGCTGAACACACGGAAGTGCTCGTTTTTGCCCTTCTTGAGGACGTCCGGGCTCGAGTTGATGCCGGCGTACAGCAGGGTCGCCTTGCCCTTGCGCTGGCCGGCGACGAGGTTCGAAACGTTGTCCTCGTTGCCGCTCAACTCGACCTCCCCGGCGGGCTCGAGCTTCTCGAGGGACGACGCATCCAGCAGGGTGATCTTGTTGCCGACGCCACTTTTCGTCGCCCCTCCGCCGCCACCGACAAACAGGCGGTTAGAGTCTTGAGGGTCGAAGTCGCATCCATAGAGGGGATAGCCGACGTCTATTATTGACTCGGGGAACGGCGCCATGCTGGCGTCCACTGCACACAACTGCTGGCACTCCTTCCTCAATGCCGATGCGCTCGTATGTTGGGTCTCTCGCGGTTTGTGTGCTCCAGGCGTTAGCAGAATATGTGCGGGCGTCAGCGACTGACAGGCTTGGTGCTGGCGTCGACGATTGAAATGGTTCGTCGCAAAGGCCGGGGCGGTCGGATGGTTGCGTGGTTGGGAAGGACGGTCGTGACAAGAGATAGGACGTAGGATGGGCGAGCTCGACGAGGGTGAGTGGCACAGTATGCAGGGAAGATTGGGTTGGAAGGAAGGGATCAGATTACATGGCACGTACGGCTCATGTCGTGGACGCGGAAAGGACAGATGACGATGTAGCCTCGCGCGAGGCTACTGCTGTGCTTGCCCTGCCTAGCGGAATGAGCCGAGCGTCCTGTTCTGGGCCCTTTCCGGCAGAACCGGTACCTACCTGAACCCTGCCGATCCCCGGGCGTTTGTGCAGGGGTGGGTCCGGGGCCCTGGAGGGCTCTCATGGAGCTTTGGTACTGTAGCAGGCACGGATGTTCTCTCGAGATTAACAGATACAAACCTGTGTGCTTCCTCCACCTTTATATTATATGCACGCAGTCGCGGAAAAGGAGGAAAGTAAACACACAGGGTTTTAGGGGCGTTGATGTAGCGCGTCCTAGATGAACTTGTTAAAGGCGATCTCAGTCCTGGCGTCGCAGTGTTATCCGCCGAAATATTTGGCGTTGGAATTAAGCACTGCATTGACTGTCTTCCAACCTTGTTCGCCACATGCTTTCATACTGGCCACATTCAAGTGGTATTGTACACAAGTTTGCTCACCATCTGCTGGCAATCCACCGTTTTCCAACCGGTCCGTAAATTCATGATCCGAAATACTACACCACTCCTTGGTCCACCCTTCCCTGGTAAGTTGTTTCGCAGCTCATTCCTATGAGTCCATGTTGAGATGTACGCTCTTGATGTTGTAGTAGCTGGACAATCCCGCCTCGCCCAGTTCCCGGCCGATGCCGGACTGCTTCACACCACCAAAGGGAACTCTGACGTCGGAATCGTTGCTGCTGTTGATCCAAACCATACCGGCCTCGATCTCAGCAGCCACTCTGTGGGCCTTGGTCAGGTTGCGAGTGAACAGGGCGGCGCCAAGGCCATAAGTCGTGTCATTCGCCAGCTCGATGGCCTCTGCCTCGTCCTTGAAGCTGATAACTGACACGCAGGGCCCGAAGATCTCCTCCTTGAAGATCCGCATGTCCCGCTTCACATCCGTGAACATGGTCGGGTTGATGTAGAAGCCCTTGCCCTTCTGCGGGGCAGGGTCGCCGCCGAGGGCGATGGTTGCGCCCTCGTCCCTCGCGGCCTGGATGTAACCCAGGACCTGGTCATACTGAGCCTTGGTAACCTGGGGGCCCTGGAAGGTGGTCTCCTCGAACGGGTCGCCCACGACGGAGACCTTCTGAACTGTGGCCTTGAACTTTGCCACGAACTCGTTGTAGATCTTCTCGTGGACGAGGACCCGGGATGTCGCGGTGCAGATTTGTCCCTGGTTGGACATGATTCCAATATGCGACCAGGTGGCGGCGAGGTCCAGGTCGGCGTCGTCGAATACGATGAGTGGTGACTTGCCGCCGGTCTCAAGTGTGATGTTCTTGAGCGTCTCGCTCGCCATCCTCATGATGACCTTCCCTGTGGCTGTGCTGCCGGTGAATGCAATCTTGTCGACCCCGAGGTGCTTGACAAGGGCTGCTCCGGCCTCCTGCATGCAAGTCAGCGTCAGGTCCGCGCCGAATAGTGAGCCTAGACGATCTTACCCTGCCATGTCCATTGATGACGTTGACGACTCCTGGAGGGAAGCCGGCCTCTTTGATGAGCTTGGCCATGACCAACATGGACAGCGGTGTCTGCTCAGCCAGCTTGAGCACAACGGTGTTTCCACAGCAAAGCGCTGGGCCCAGTTTCCAGCCAGCCATGGCCAGAGGGAAGTTCCAGGGGATGATCTGGCCGCAGACGCCGAGGGGCTGCTTCAGGGTGTAGGCAAACTTGGAGGGGCCGACATCGATGACCTGGCCAAAGTTCTTGTCTGCGTAGCCAGCGTAGTACTTGAGGACGTTGACGACCTCTGGCACATCCTCGTTGAGTGCGGTCACATAGGGCTTGCCGTTGTCAAGGGCCTCGACGGCGGCCAAGATGTCTGCGTTCTTGCTGACGAGGTCGGCCAGCTTGGTCATGAGCTCGCCGCGCTCGGTACCGCTCAGGCCCTTCCACGAGGGGTGCTTGAAGGCCTTGCGAGCCGCGTCCACCGCGAGGTCAACATCGTCGGCAGTGGCGGCATAGACGGAGCAGATCTCCTCCTCGGTACTGCGAGGGCGTTAGTTCCGAGCTGCACACCGCCATATTGGACCACAGCCGTAGGGGGATTTGCTCTCACGATGGGTTTATAGAGGTGATCTTCTGCTCGTTGCTGGACTTGACAAACTCCCCGTTGATGAGAAGACCCAATGGCTGGGACCACTTCTTCCCGTTGGGGGCGGTGAGTTCGACTTCCATTTTTGAGGTTGGGTTTGTGTAAGAGGAGAGTGGTGCCCTGGGCGAGAAAGGGTAGGATGTGGAGAGAGGGTGAGATAAGGAACGTAGTCTGACGGGTGGCGTCCGGGCTCTGGTAGCTGTTGAGCTGTGGAAGATGGCAACGGCAGCAGCTTTGAGGTGGATTGAGGGGGGAGGGGAAGATGTGAGGAACCCAGTCGAGAGGAGAGATCTCGAGGACATGTTTGAAGGTGCTTGGTGTGTCCTTATGTAGTACCAGTGGCCAATATCTAACAAGCCTCTTCAGCCCCTGGGGCAAGACAACCAAACCCTCGATGACCCCTCACCGGATGCAAGATAGACTATCGAGACTATCTGGGTGTCTGGGGGAGGTTGGCTCGGGTGTGGGGAACAAGAATGTTAGCACCACTTCTCCCTCACCACTGACACCACTTGATATGCAGCCAGCCGGTCAGCCCATGCATGATATTAAGTAATTCGCGGGGTGACACACTGCCTTTTACACTGCAGCAGTGATGATGTTGGAACAAGGCTGCGACAGTTACCCGGATGTTTCCCGAAGTCATCCACAGTCCACGGCCGACCGGAATGCTGCGGAGGACAAAACCTGCCAGGCATCTGCTTGCTGGACCAGCTTTATCGTTATCGCTGGGAACAAAAAAAGCGGGTGTTGGGAGTCTTGGGAGTCTCCCTATACGTTGGCAGCGTGGGCGATGGCCAAGATAGGCATCTTTTCGGGCCATGCAGGTCATGGTTGCCCGCAGGGGTCCCGCCGAACAAATGACTTGTGACATGCGACAGCTTTCCTTTGATGCGAGAGAAACTCCTCCGTCCACAGACCTGAACATGTCTACCCCTCTGTCACCATTCCCTGCGGCAGGGGCCTACACCAACTAATAAGCCTTGTGGCCCCGGGCGGCAGCCATCTTTCTAAAAATGGCCCCGTGGCCCTGTGGTGTGGCCCGTCGCCCCCGGCGCCCCGGCCCCAGCCCAGAAGCCCCAGCCCAAAAGCCAGCCAGAACGCTCTCCCGCTGCCCAGCCTGCGTGACATAATCTCGCTCGAAACAGTAGACAGGCACCGCCAACGTCATCGCAAATCAAAACATCTCCATCCTCAATTTGCGACGCCTGCCTGTATTTGTATCTGTATCCAAGAGTGCCCTCCCTACCTTGAACCCCTCGTCACCCCTTGCACCCCAACAGCAGTCTGAACATCCTCACCACCAAACCTCATGGAACCTTCCAAACCCCTCGGCCTTGCATCCTCATGATGATAGCCAGCTCAGCATCCCCCGTCGGGTCCGAGGTCTTCTCTCTGATCGCACTCCTCATCTTTTCCGCCATCACCCTCCTTATACTCCGCCACTACCTACCCCTCCGCACCACGCCCGCCTTTGTCCTCGTCACCGTGTTCTTCGCATTATGGCTGCCAGCGTGCATCGTCCTGCTTGTGCCCATAGATCTGGCCTCGAGCGCCAGGACCGACGACGAGAACACAAGGGGCATATGGCTGCCACAGAGGGTCATCCAGACCTGCTGGCGCATCGCCTACTGGCTCACATTTACCCTCACATGGTAATCACCATGACTCCACCTCCCTCGGGTTCCTGCTTGGCTCGTTACTAAGACCTGGTCCAGGTTCATCCTTCCCGTCCTTGCCGAATATTCCGATGCGGGATACCGTGACCCGAAGGGGAAACTGATGTATTCCCTGCGGTCGAATGCCCAATACTACGCGATGCTTTTTGGTTTCGGCATAATCGCGCTCATCTACGTCTTCACCTCGTACGGCATACACCTCGATTCTCTCAAGAGCCCGGTCATGGCTCTGGCATACTGCTGGGGCTTGGTCCTGGCCATCTACCTGATGGGCCACGGCCTCGTCAGCATCCCTCGGCGCCTCATCCGTAGCTTCAGCATCAGTGAGCGGCTGCGCCAGTTGCAGTCTGCCGCCCCTAGGCTGTACGAGCAGCTGGAGGAGGCCGAGATGAACCTCGAGGACCTCGAGATACAGGTGGCCGAGCTGGGCCGCCGCAAGACCGGCTCTGCCATCGACTTCCAAGACTGGATCGAGGAGCTCATGGACTCCACCAACCTCCCGGAGGAGCAGCCGAGGGTGACGTCCGCTGTCGGTTCTGGCGAGGCGAGGCGTGTCCCCACCGTCATCACGGAAAAGTACATGGCGGAGCTCACGCGCGAGCTGACACGCGCGAGGCACGCCCGCTCTCGATATGCCAACGAATGGAACCGTTTGCTTCGGAAGGCCGCAGAAACCCAGGCAATCCTGGACTCTGGTGGCTCAAAGAAGCTCGAGTTTGGAGGTGCGGCGCCACATGCTTCGTGGTGGGAGAGCATGTCGATCCTCACTCCCTACACGAGGCACGTACTCCACTTCCACATCATGCCGCACGTAAGGCTCTTCTTTGGCGGGCTGTTGGCCGTGGCATCCATTTTCATCGTGTGGTCCGAAATCGTCAAGTTTGGGCCGTCCGCGCTCGCTAACCTGTCAATCATTCGCATGACCGTGGTTCATCATTGGACTGGCGATAAGGGACAGGTCGGATTTGCGGGTCAGATGATCGCAGCGTTCTGGATCTCATACATGTGCGCCGCTGCCTTGATCTCCATCACTGAGGTCAAAGTGTGGCGTGGCCGCGCGCTGGTCTACCGGAACACCTCCCATGAATCAGCCCTGTGGTACTCATCCTACGTCGCCCGCCTTAGTGTCCCGCTGTCATACAACTTCATTACTTTTCTGTCCAAGGACGTCTACCAGAAGACACGGTTCTATGACTTCCTCGGGCGGCTCATCGACCTGACAGCCCTGGGTAGCTGGTTCAACCGCCTGTTCCCGCTATTCATCCTCTTGCCGGTAGGCGCCACCTTGTTCGGTCTCTACGGTAAGGTGAAGCGCACAATCGGTCTCGCCGACATCATCGAAGACAGCGATGATGAGAACGATACTGGGTACGGCACCGGATCATGGCGGGAAGGCCGTGACCTAATCGAGCGAGAGCTCAACGGGACTTCGATCGGCAGGTCGAGGGACGTCGCAGGGCCGGGAGGGATTGGGAACGGCGGTGCAGCCACGAGGGCCACGCCGGTGCGTTCAATACCTGGGCCGTCAGGCCGGCTTCCAGGCCGGCCTGGGGGTCCGACAACACCACTGGGGACGTCGCCAAACATTGGCAGGGTCGAGTCGCCCGCCACAGCCGCCAACTCGAGGCGGGTAGGGCAGAGACAACACGCGAGGCTCGGGCAGGAGGAGGACGAGGATGACAACTTCTTCTCGCAGCTCGGGACGCGAATCAAGAACACGGTCGACACCATCGACACTCCAAGTTGGTTCCAGGAAATCGTCAAGAAGCCCAAGTGGATGGGCGGGGACGACGAGGAGGGCGGGCACGCGTCTGGGTCGGGTGGCAACAACAACAACAACACGGACATACGGCGCTGGTTTGGGGGTGGCGGCGATGGACGGATCAGGTTGTAATCGTCGGCGTCACACCATCACTGGGAGTTTCCGTCAGACAGCCCCCCTTTGCGCTTGATCTGTTCCGCTTTGCACGGCGGTGCTGGGTTGCTAGCGGACACGCGAAGGCGTCCGTCTTCTGGCCAGTAGTCGAAGAAGCGCCCGCGCCTTTCTTGTCGGGATAGCACAATAGAGAAGACAAGACAGGAGATATTGATATGGAGGAAAGGGAACAGGTCTAAGTGTAAGGGACTGCTTGTTCAGAACCTGATCATTGCTATATAATAATATCGGATAATATTTAACATAAAACACGAAATAAAATCCCCATCATATGTGACTGCGAATTGTCATGATGGTCAAGGTACCTAGGTACCTAAGTCTCTGTCACGTCACAGATGTTGTATAATAGTATGGCGCACAATTCCTGCCTCCGCTGTCTTGGTTGTGCGGCAGCCGCAAAGCGGAGACGGCAAATATCGCTGCAGGGCCGGCCAGCCTTGCGTGCCTGCCCACACAGGGCTGCTCTTGGTCTGTGGCCAGACAAGATTGCTCACTCGTCCGGGTGACAGGCGCAACTCGGAAACCTTCAACTTGACATAAGAAAAGATCGACGCGAGAGGAACAGACGGCGTGCACCGCACCGCAACCGCACCGCACCGCACCGCACCGCAGCACACCACCACACCAGACACAAAAAACCGCTCGGCGCACAAGTTGCAAGTTGCATCTCGACAAGGTTCGCTACCGGCATTGGCGAATACCATTCCACGTCCCGGATACCACATCAGAGTGGGCACTCGCTCTGCCCGGGCTGCGACAAACCCCCCATGCTCTGGTGACCTCCTCCGTCTGTGTGCGGACAAGGTTTTGGAAATCATCAATCATCGCAGGGGAGCCCGCCCAGGCCAACCCAGGCCCGAGCCCTCGTTGAAAACCCGCGCCTCCAACCTTGAGATCCAGTTCGTGCCTGACGGTGCCAGGGACTGAGCGCCACCCTCATCTCGGCCTCTGGAAAGATCAAAACACCCTCGCCATCCGGGGGCCTCTACACGCGCACGCAGCCCCGCCACAGACACAGGCACACACACACACACACACACACACACACACACACACACACACAGAGCCAACCCCCAAACCAAGCACTGGGCAGGAGAGTTGGCCATTTCTCGGAGCTCGTACCCCGTGTCCGCCACGCCCAAGCTTATTGCCCAAACTATCGGCATGTCTGATCCTGACCAGGGGAACGCCTCACAGGCGCCAGACTCCAAGATTAACGCCGAGGATGGGAGGAAGTACTGGCAAAGTAAGGTTTGGACCGGCCTCACGCCCATGCTCACCCTCACCCTTACCCTCACCCTCACCCTCGCCCTCGCCCTCACCAGCTTCTAGCTTGCCCCTACAGGAACAGTACACTGCCCCTCCCGGCCACACTCCCTCTCCCCATCACTACGTACATAGCACGACACGTGCAACGCATTACCTGCGTACCATCGAACCAGATTAGCTGACCCTGGGCGGCCGTTCGCCCATGTACAGATGTCGACGCCGATGTCAACGGCATGCTAGGAGGCTTTCCCTATGTGTCGCGGGTAGACCTGCAGGGGTCTCGAAACTTTCTCGCCAAGTTTGGCATCGGGACCAAGGACGGGCAGCGCATTGTCGCCGCGGCTCTTGAGGGCGGAGCTGGGTGAGTGATTGGCTCCCCCCCCCTCCATGTCACGCCCCGAGAGCTCATGCGCCGAGACCCTCTCTCATGTCGGAGTCGGAGCCGTGCTGCTCACAGGCCCCCCTGCATGTGCCCTTCTCCACACTCTCGAGCACGTTCCGCCTGGACGCCAGCCAAGGCTGATGTTTTGTATGCCCCGGCTTTCAGCATAGGCAGGATCACCGAGGGGCTCTTGCTCAGTTTATCACAGGAAGTCGATGTCGTCGAGCCCATAGCCAAATTCACAGAGGCTCTGCAGCAGAAGAGCGGCGTCCGTCGGGTGTTCAACGTCGGCCTGGAGGAGTGGCGACCCGACGTGGACGCCAAATACGACCTCGTATGGAACCAATGGTGTGTGGGTCATCTCACAGACGAGCAGCTTGTCCAGTACCTCCAGAGGTGCAAGACGGTCCTAGCTCCTGGAGACGGGCTCATTGTGGTCAAGGAAAACATAAGCACCAGTGGTGTCGATCTGTTCGACGACCAAGACAGTAGCGTTACGAGGTAAGTCCGGCATTATTCGGTTGCATCCGGTCCAAACACACTCAGGCACCCGGTGCCTTCTGACGTTCCTCTCACCACAAGGACCGATCAGAAGTTTCAAGCCATCTTCGAGGATGCCGGCCTTCGGCTTCTCAAGGCCGAGACCCAGCGCGGATTTCCGAAGGAGCTCTTCCCTGTGAGGATCTATGCTCTGAAGCCCCAGGAATAGGGCCCCGGCTATGCTGTAACTGCGCCGTGTTGCTTCAACCCATCATGTATCAGTTGAATCAGTTCGCAATATGGATTTCCTCGTGTCAAGGGATGCGGGATGCAGACAAGCCCGTCCCAGCTCGGCCCATGCGTCAAATTACAGCAGGCACCCCGACAAGCTTTCTCCTTCTGAGTGGTCACCCAAGTGCGTGGTACTCCGGGAACTACGCTGGAAGTTTCGAAGTTTCATTGTGTTCCCTGTCAGGTGAATTCAAGGTATCATACAGGTGCAATTCCCTTGTGATTACCACCAGCGGGTGCATCGTAGGTGACATTCGGCAGAAACCCTCGGCCACCCAGCCAAGTACCGGGTACTCCTCGGGCTTTAATCCTACTTTTCGCTTACTTTGGAGAAACCCTTCCCACGACGGTGGAGACGTGGATCCGCTGCCCGAGCGGCAGGAGATACTTGACAGAGCGCATAAATGACAACGCGGTTCCGTGCAACCCAACTTGTCTGTCATCCCGTCGAGCGCAATTGTGGCCTCGTCCCAGAAGCGCAGGCAGCATGAACTTCATCCCCGCTTTGTTTTTAACATTAATCAGGACAAAATCAGCTCGGACCGAGGCCTCTGGAGGGCGGGGGCAATGTTCAAAAGCAAGCCCATCTTTAACGAACTATACGGGGCTCTGATACCGTGGCCTTCATTGGCTCAGCCAGAAATAGATTCAAGATTGGCAATTGTTCTAGATCGAGTGGCCCCTGAGATCGGAATGTCCGGACCGGAGAGGTGCAAGCTTTCCGCTTCTCGCGTCGCCTGAACGGGGCGAAACGTCTCCGGCATATATGGTGCGGCCGTTGAGAGTAGCAGATAGATTGGCCATCTCCTTCTTTTTTATACTCTTCCTCTGACCCTGATGTGCATTTACAGGTAGGCGCGCGGTAGGGGCAGACAAGGGGATTCTACACATATGGCGCCGCCGCCGTGCGAGGGTCGTGCGGCAACGCACGAGAACGTTTCGGCGGTCTGCGACTTGATGGTACATGTATGCATGTGCACATAGCCCGGGGCAAAGATGGGCGTAAATATGTGCATATTGTAACCCCCTCCCCCCCCGGGATTCTGGTGGTGAACCTTGCCTTTCCCTCCACCTCTGATCTACGTGAGACGCGCCAGCTGTCTGGAGGTAAGGGTATCGCCCTGACCCTGGGGTTGCTTCCATGGCGGGAAGATACCTGACCGCAGGAAGGGAGGCTCAGATACTTTTCGGGCAAGCGTGCAGCGGCCTCTATCTTGCCCCCGTGGGTTATCATACCGTACACGGACGCTGAGGACTGCGTACGCGTCTATACAAAGTACCCGATTCGGTCGGGAGTTCATCTACGTGGCGAGTCTATGTGCTGGATGGATCAAGGAGCTGGGGGGGGGCATGACAGACACCACGTGTATTCCAACAGTCTCTTTACCGTCACGATATCACCTGTGGCATGTCTCCTACGGGCTTCGGACAGCATCGCGAATTGCCCTCCGCGGCTCTGTCCGGCCTTCCGTCGTATGGGGCCGCCGAGACACAAGTTCGCTGCCTGGTGATAGTCACCCGGCAGCATTCCGGCGTGGAGGCCCGCGCCCCAACTATTCCGCTTTCCTCCTCACCTTCGGTGAACACTTCTAGATCGCCCCGCTGATCCTGTCACCCCAAGGATCGGCGCAAGCATGCCCGCTTCGGCGTCCCCGGGGGGCTACAAGGTCCCAAAACTGGATGACTGGAGAGTGGCACCAACAGCAGCGGCGGGCGGCGGGCCCCACTCAGACCCAGTCCCAGATAACCCATCTGCCGGTCCCGGAGACGGTTGGGAGAGAGATGGGTGGGTGGAGTCACGGGCTGGGATTGATATACCGTAGGGCTGGGAGGCCTGCCTGGGCAGTGACAGGTCCTGCGGCCCGGGGGTGTTAGTGTCCGTTTCAGGTGGTGGTGGTGGGGATTTGCGAGGGTGTGCAGCACAATTAACCTCCGCTGTCATCGATCATAGGACTACTGGGCGGAGGAGGGAGGAACAGACAGGTCGTTTGTGGTCCAGGCCGCCAGGCCGTTTGGGGGGGGGGGGGTTGTGTTCTTGCCGGGGGCCTCGAGACAGAGCAACGACTGGGGGTCGCTGCAGGCGCCGCATATGAGGCTATTGTAACCGACAGACACCACTCTGATGTTCAGGCACGCAATGGTTATTTCCTCACCAGGGGACGGCCGTGTCCACGGAAGGAACCGCTCACTCGTCCGCAAAGCTGTGGGCTGACGCGAGTGAGACATAATACTGGGTTCTCCAACTTGACTAACCCTCTGCCAGAATATCGCGGCCCAGCGGCTCCAATTGCACTTCCGACGGGGTTTTTTTTCTTGATGGCGCCTGGTTCTGTCGTGTCCAGACACGCAACATCGTCCGCTAGTGCTTCTGGCCCATGTTTCCCGCTGCGCGGCTTGCACGGCATGCAGCTGGGATCTCCCTCGCCACCGGAGTCAAAAGCAGGACACAGATGTCGACACCGTGGTGTGGATCTCGTGAACTCTCTTGCGCGCTAATGATCGTCCTTGCAGTAGTGTCGATCATGCCCGGCCTTCACAAGACGCGGTGGAGGAGTTTCCAACTCGGCATCCGTTTCGTACTCGCTCTGGCCGTCCCGTGAGCTTCTGCCGGTGCTCGCTGGAAGGGGGGAGGGCTTGGACCTGCTTGCGGCATCCTTGAAGCCCCACGGTGTCTTGGACTAAGCTTCTCGACGAGCTCCGCGAGGTTGCTCGCTTGTCGCATTTGGCCATGCTAACCAACATTCGGTGGATGAGTCTTGAACGGCCGGCCTGGCCAATCTCTGGCAGACAGTGCGAGTGTCTCTCGCTGGGAATGATGTCTTCGATTCATGCCTCGCGAGTATGGCCCTGCGCGTGGTTTTTGGACCGGTCGGTACCGCTGCGCCATCAACAACCATTTGTACCACCACATAAGTGGAGCAAAACATGGAACATCGGGACGCACCTCGGGCCTGGAAGCCACAATCTCAACCATTAGACGCGCCAGCCGGTCGAATCCGGCATCGTTTTCGTGGACATCCTTGTAAACTCGCACCGACCGCCATCTGCTGGCGGCCTGCTCACATATTGGAATCCAGTTGCGCACAGAGGGTGGTGGCCACTTGCTGGGACAAGCTGTGCCGTGTGGTCTTCTCAGCAACACCGCTTCAACCAAGCGCGATTTGGGCCGAACGGCTCTGGTGCTCGCCTGAAAGCGCAAGCCGACGCCTTTCGTTTTCAGGCCCAATTCCTGAAGCACAAGCGAAGGGCTTCCTGAGCCGGCGGTGGGCAGTTCTTCTGGCGACCGCCTGGATGCGCACAACTCAAGGCCTGCCGCAATATCGGCACTGGACAAATCGCATATTTCCAGCGGCGCTGCAGGCGGTGGATCTGGTCGTCAGCGGTCCAAGGGAGCCAGAGAGGCGCTGTTTCCTTCATCTGGGTAGACGTCTTGTGGCAGGCGAGAGGCTTCTCCCGTTCCGTATGAATGGCCCTGGCACACCATCTCTCACATATTCCCAGAAACACGGGCTGATGAACCAAGCCCCAGCGGTGCTGAGTGTGCGCAGCTGCTTGTGAGAGGGCAGCAATAGAAGCGACATCAAGGGGCCCTCCATGGCGATCATGCTTTTGTGCTGTGATGATTGAAGTGGAAGATATGCCCGCGAGCGACTGCATCGCTCGTGATAAGCCCTGGGGATACTGGCTGTTCCTGCGGGTACATGTCCCGGAGCGTGCTCGAAAGCGGCATGTGTGGTGGCGAAAGAAGCGCTGTCGTGCAGAGGTTGCTTGGTTGTGGTATAGTCGCATTTTGCCAGGAAAGCGTTGTCGTCGTCGTCGTCACCTCACCTCTCGGCTATTGGCGCCGAGAGTCAAAGGGCCGTAAATCGGATCAAGATCCGGATTCACGCACGCCCACAGTGCACCTCCTCGTACCCTCGTACCCTGACCCTAAACTCCTCCTCTTTCTTGGACAGGACACCCCCGCATGGATCGGGGGCTCGCAAAGGCATTCCTATCCTACCATGGATGATCCTCGGTGTGTTTTTGTAGCCAGAGACCTGATCTACAAGTGCCGAGTAGGGGTTTAATAACTGCATGAATGCTTGATTATCGTCCAGGCTGGGAGACACATATAGCCATGGTCTCGCCGACTTGAAAAAATATTTGGATTTCCAGTATCAATCTTGGCTAATGAACGTTGACCCAGTCGTCACGCGAATAGACATGCACGCATGCGGTTACCGGATAGGCTGCCTCAGACCAGGCAGATCAGGCACCCAGCTTGAACTTGAATGGCTCGAGTCCCGTCGTGCCGACGTCCACCCTGAAGAGGGCGCCTCCGAGCTCCTTGCTCCTGCCCTCACCCTCGTCGTCGTTCGCGGTCGTGATGAAGAGCTCCGAGCCAACGAATTCGCAGCAGGTGATGTTCTTGGTGGGCAGGTTGATCTGGCCGATGACCTTGCCTTGCGGTGAGATCTTCACGACGCGACCCTCACCGTACACCGTGTGCCAGATGTTGCCATCCTTGTCCACGCGGTGTCCATCGGGGCCCCCCGAGCCCTCATGCGTGTAGAAGACGCGGTGGCCTGACACGCTGCCATCGGTCGTGTCATAGTCGTAAGCATAGACTTTCCCCACGTTGGAGTGGGTGTAGTACAACGTCTTGTTGTCGGGAGACCAGCTGATGCTGTTCGGGATCATGAGATCCGGCACGATCTTCCTGGCCTGCGATGGCTTCTTCCTCCCATCGAAGAGGTAAAGGCCTCCTGTTCACAGGGTCAGCAAAAGGGGTCCTCGGTGGCGAACTAGTTACGACCATCACGTCTCGGCGCGCACGGCTTCGTGGTTTGTTGTGGGTGCCGGGCCGTCTGTGCACGCGTTTCCCGGGACCAAGGCATAATTAAAGTTCAGGGGGGGGTTGGTCGGCATAATGGTGACTTGCCTTCAGTCTGGAATTCACCCTTGTCGAAGTCGGTCATGTTGCCCAGCCAGAAGCGACCATGGGGGTCGACCGCGCCGTCATTGCTCCTCAGACGGTCATTGTCCTGCCCATCAGCCGCAGAGAACTTGGCAATGTACTCGTATTTGCCCGTGTTGCGGTCCAGGATGGCCAGGCCGTACTTGATGCCGATGAGGATCTGGTCCTGGGGGTCGGAGCCCTCCACATCCGCCGTCACGCCGACGGGCGTGTCCAGTTGGATGGTCTTGACCGAGCTTGGCCCCTCCGAGAGAGATACGGAGTGCACTCGGTGGTTGGGAATATCCACCCAGCGCAAGGTGTTGGTTGCCTTCTCATAGTACGGGCCCTCCCCGAGCTTGCAGTGGATATTGAGGTACGGTTCCTCAACCGTCCATTCCTGGAATTCTCCGCCTGCCATTTTGTTTCACACACTTCAAATGTTGCACTGGCCCAGGGCGCTTGAACGTTGAAGTCTGGGCGAGTCCTGTCCAGAGACGACAGTTCCAGTGTCTGTGGCCGCGTCGGTGTTGCCGCAGCTGCTCAAAGGCCGTCAGAGGGTTCACGGCAGATGTCAGTCTGACGCCGTGTCACGAGACGATCGGTTGCCTGGTGAGAGGTCTTGGACAAGCTGCAGCCTAGCCTCTTCGTACCCTGACCCTGTGCGCCGTCGTAAGGTCAGTCAAGTCGGTTCACAGCCCGACTTGCCACAGCTGAACCTGACCCTCAATGATATGGTGGCACCTTGATGATGTAATCCCGGCGACGGTGCAACTTCAGGGTGCCTGCTGTACTTGGGCCAAGAATTTGTCTTTGGTCGTAGACGTCGGTGCTCCTAGTAGCTGTTCAAACCAACACTTGGTAGGTAAAGACACCCGATTTTGCGCGGTGTGGTGTCTGAAGTTTATATGCGGCCCAGCCGTCCCATCGACCTCTGGAGACGCGGGGCGGAATTGCGGAGTTGAAGCTGCTGCCACGTTGCGTAGCCGGCGGCTGATTGCGGGAGGCGGGCCTTGCTTCCGTATCCTCACGGGGCTCCGCCGTCCGAGAATATCTAGCTGCAGCGGACAAATTGGGGAACGAGGTGCCGATGCTTCATCAGGCTGAGCAGATTGAAGCCCATCGAGCCCCAGAGACAAAAAGCTCCCAGCTCACGATAACCTCAGAGATACTTCACGGCCGGTTACACAAAGTGTCGCCCACCAATGTTCGACTGGCCTGCTCGAGGCTTGCGTTGGGATCCCTTGTCGTCCTAGACGACGGCCCTAGTGCAGAAGCAGCATGCAGCTCATCTTAGTCAACCCACCCTTTCTGAGTGCAGCCGCTGCTACCCAAGCAGAACGATGATCACCTCATTTTGAACCTCGTGCCTGACGTGTTTATACGGGCACCCTTGGAGGTCGCCTCGGCCGTGGGTGGCCTCCCGATGAGCAGAGTGCCACCGCATCGGGCACTGTCTCGAAATAGAAATCGATCAAATATCTGCCCATTTCAGTTTGATGAGATGACCGCCAGGTTACGTACTAGTCCTTCCACCATCTCTGTAACAGAACTTTCGTCCATGGCTAGCGGCACAGTGCCCAGACGCGGTAGCATGGTGGTAAGTTTGACGGCGTGGGGATACCACAGAAGGCTGATAGAGAAAGTAAAGGGAGGCGTCAAGCTACCCGAGACCATGCCAAAGCGACACTTGTGCTGGGAAACCAGTCCGAATTACGGCTTGTTTTTGCGTATCCATACTGGGAAACTCTTCATTGCGTCCATCCTCGAGTCGTCGAAGTAGGCAACACAGAGCAGAGGCGCGTAGCCCGAGAAAGCGAAACGTCTGACAGGGTCCAGATCCCTCCATTTGTGTGAGTCTTGGCCCCGTCCAACCCAGGCTCGCTTCGAACAATTATACAGTGCTTACAACCACAAACTGTGAGGTTTCTTTTTTCTTTGGCTTTTTTTTTGGGTGGGTGATATTGTTTGTTACTCAGCCCCCGACTGTACTACTGGAAGCAGCATCGGTGCGATGCTTGAAGCCGCCCGGGAACCATGCGGGTTGCCGATCAGCATCAGGTTGCCGACTTCGCCTTTCTCGCATGGGAAATCCAACCAGGGGTGTCATTCCCTTCCCGTCATGAAATATTGAGGCTTCCGCTGGATGCGGCCGAGGCAGACCGGATGCACGCAGGCAGGTCCCGAGTCCAGAGATGAACTGGTGGCACGAGCACATCTGAATAAGGCACGGAGCGTATCCTGATCAATTGCTCATCTGCATCTCGGTAAGGTGGGCGTGCTCGCTGCTTGATTGGTGTGTGAGAGCTTGCACGGTCGTGTAACCTCTGAATGTTTAGTGTAGTCAAGGCTGATATTAACCCGGCCGTTATAGCCCAGTTTTCCGTGGGCACACGGTTCACATTCTGAGCAGCAAAAACGGGCCCCGTCATCTCGCTCGTCTCCAATGGAGGTAGTGCTGTGATCCAATGGCATGCATCGACCCATGCTTTGCGTGCTGCAAGCCATACCTGCACCTCATCGTCCCGCACACCCACCTCAGACGCCCACGTTGGACCCTCAATCCTCCTGCCAGACGGCTGCTCGGCCTCGACAAGTGCCGGATGGTGGATGACCACGCCCGGGCTCCGCACCCATGGCCGTTGCGACGGCGAGCAATGAAATGACCCATAATGACCAGGACAAGGCAGGCCCCGCGTGTCCGGTGGTCACACTTTGCTGGTAGTGAACGCCTTGTGGAGATCGGTTCACAAGGATCTTGCTGTCCTGTCCAGAAGCCGGCTAGTGATTAGAGCTGGACAGGGACGGCCCGCGCGCGCGGTTTGATCAGCTGTTCGGCGACAGGGTGATGGCCTGCACGGAGTGCTGCGCACGCCGGCTCCGTGGTGGCCAACTGTTCATGCCGAGGACCGCCTTGGCGATCCCTATTTTGACCGAGCGGTTGGGGATGTTGCACTCGAGGCCGAGTTGGAGGATCCCATCCGAAGAAAGCTTTTTGTGTCGCCTTTTATTATTAGGTAGCGGGTGGGCGTCTTGTAGGCAAAAACTTTTGAGTTTCGCGATGTTGGCCCCATCCGGGCTTCCCTACTTCGCCTCCATCTCTGGTTCAAGTAATCTCCGGGGATAGACTATCGCCCTAGCCGATATGAGATGGTCGTTGGGGAGATTAGCGAAGTGTGGAGACATGGTCACGGTTCAGTCCCATCCACGCAGTGAACGGGCTTTTGACTCGGCTGATGTGTGTGTGTCGGCGCCGGCGTCCAGAGGCGAGACAGTCTGTACTATAGTAAGAGCAAGGTCGCTGCTCGGCAAGAGATGCCCGTCCTTGGTGGAAGGGCGTTGCAGCTGCTGGGCACGGACCAGGGTCGGTACATTGAGTTCGAGAAGGATTGACAGGCTTCGAAGTGCCCGCCCAGATTGCCTGCAACCCAGATTCTTCCGAACGAACCAAAGTATACTACTGTGCGTGCACGGTGTGGTGTGTATGGGTGTCCTGGCCGCGTATGTGGCCGCAGTGGGCTCTCGGAGAAAGTGTGGGCTCTGGGTCCTTGCATAAGTCAAAAAGTATTTTGGCAACCACGGTCTGCACAGGGTCGGCACAGAGTTCTATCAGCCGGCATGCGACATGCAACGTGCAACCTGCAACATGGTGAATGACGGATGGAGTCGCATCCACTGCCGGTGTTGACCTGCAGATGGCAGCCATGAGAGGAATCAAAACCTCATCCATGCCGGGGCTAGGCGGCCAGGAACCCCAGGGCAAAGGCGGCCGGAGGACATCCGGTTCGAGCGGAGAATTGGGCGCATGGCAGACATGTTCCTGGACGAGCGCTGGAGACCAGACTCATGCTTGACTCATCCAGCGGCAGGTCGGGACGCCGCAAGGAGTACCCCGGTGAGGCTTGGGCAGCTGTGACGTGAGAAATTGTTTCCCTGCGCGGGTGGGCTTGTTTTCGGATCCAAGCCCCTGGGATGTGAAAGTGGGCAATGGCAATGGGCGGCCATGAGTGGCCAGAGGGCGGCACCGATCGATCTGGAATATGGCTGGCAAAGCCTAATTAACAAGTTGCGCCGAATAGCCGCGGGCGTCTCGTTGGACACGGTGGCAGCCCGGCGACGGGCTGTGGGCCTTGGGAGGACGTGTACATAGATTTGCTGCATCATGTGCATGTGCATTTGCATGATGTGGCCGTCGTGATGTAGGACTAATATAGCGGCCATAATGATTATAGGCCAGGCCACGACGAGAATGAGGTGAGACTGCATGTTGTCGCACGCACATGACCCCTTTTGAGAAGCAATGTTCCATCGGCAGGGGGGCAGAGAATGGCCGGTTCGACCGTTTGGGAGGCGATGGTCGATTGGGTGGGCGAGGATCCTACGCTACCGTAGCAGTACAGGCCGCGCAGGCAGGCAGGCAGGATGTGGTGGGCGGGCATGTGGGTGAGAAAATGGCCGACAGACGAAGGAGGTCGCGAGCGCTGGTGGGCGAGAAAAATGAGAGGTCCCCTTGGCGGGTCCGGTCGGGAATGAGGACTGCGGAAACGCGTATGTGCGCGAGAGTGTGGTGGGAGTGTGGGTGGGTGTGGGAGTGTAGGAGCGCGAGTGGGATAGGTCATTATGGGTGGTGGTAGTGGTGGTGGTGGTATGATGGCGGACCAGCAGCCAGGCACAACGAGATTGAGGCGTCTCGTCTGGGAATGGTGGTTGCAGCTGGGCCCGGGACACGACGGGACAGGTCCAAGTGTGCACTGACAAATGAGTACCGTACCGGTTACGGTAGATGTAGATGGAGGAACGCAGCATGGCATGGCATGGCATGGCATGGGGCAATGGCAGAGCTCAGACAGTGTGCAGTATGCAGTGTGCAGTATGCAGTATGCAGTATGCAGTATGCAGAGGTATGCAGGCAGGACGGGATTTTCCAGAGAGGGGGTCAGGGTCAGGGTCAGGGTCAGGATCATGGGCCGAGACAAGAAAAGAAGGAAGCCGTTCCGCTCCCCCGCGAGCACTAGCATTGCCTAACGCGGACGAAGAAGCAGGAGGACACGACAGATGAGGATCTGGAAATATGCAATGTTCCAGACGAGAGTGGGCGGGCAGGGGGAGGCAGTGCAATAAGCAGCTCCCGGGAGACGAGGTCCGGCCCTAGTGTACAACATACGTACTTCTCTGCTGGTAAGACAAACAGCTTGGGTACTTTGACATGCAGTACAGTAATGTTTCTGTGGGGAAAGACGTGACGGGCGACATTTTGGACAATTGGACATTGGACATTGGACATTGACATCGGCAAACACAGACAGACCCAACCAAAATACGGGTGCGGGTCGAGGGTTGCGGGTTGAACTTGCAGATGCAATGCAGGGTGCAGGACTTGACCGCAGGTGCAGGTGCAGGTGCAGGTGCAGGTGGGTGCAGGTTGCAGGTGCATGGGCCCCTGGGGTTGATTAGCTAAGCCGGGCAGCGGGGGGGGGTGGGGGGAATGGCACAATGTTTCTGCTGCCGCTGCTGCTGCCGCTGCCGCCGTCGCCGCCCGTCTCTGCTCTCTGTTTCGAGTTCAGGTGAAGCTGAGAGACAAACAAGAGACGACACACAACACACTACATCCAACGACTCGTCGGCTTTCTCGTAACTGTAAGTTGAGGTCACATTGAGGGTTGAGAAAGGAAGCCACACCCACCAACCCAGCCCACCAGCCCACCAGCCCACCCAGTTGCCAGCCCAGGTGCCCACCTACATAGTACCCAGCTACCCCACCCCCTGTCCGCCCCAATCCCATCCCATGGCATCCCACCCTCCATCCATCCATCCACACGTCCATCCACATGTCCGCCTCTCCGTCACCACCACTCTCATCAATCCACCCGTCCGGCCGTCTGCTACCCGCCTCTCTGCCTGCCTGCCTGCCCAGGGCCCGCCTCCCTCACGGTACAATGTCAACATCAACCACACCGTGGCGGCATACGCTGTATGGTCCAGGTCCAGGTCCGGGTCCAGGTCCGGGTCCAGGTCCGGGTCTGAGCTTGACGTGACGTGCTTCATCAAACAACCCGCTCGTCCCGTGGCCTTCCATTCCCTCCAACACCTGTCCTCTGCCAGCTCTGCCAGGTCCCGTGGGAGCGCCAAAGTCTAATCCACAAGACAGGTTATTTCGAGCATCCGCGGATAACCAGGCCCTGGTCCCGACGCCCCTGCATCGTGTCTGCTGCCCGCTGTCTGCACGCTATGTTTGTGTGCATGCGTGCATGCGTGCATGTGTGTGCATGTGTGAGTATATATGTACGCATGTCATGTATCCCCATGTGTGCTCATGTGCATACTTGAAGTACGTATGTACCCAGCCATCCAGGTCACTGCCCAGGTATGCACAGTATGGATGTGCGTGTGCAGAGTTGACACAGCTACTTGTTCGTCCAATGTTTTAGGCGCGCACGCGCATGGGAAACTCATCAATCTCGAACTGGATCCTCCCAACCTTGCAACCGCCCTGCCTGGTATCAGACGGCCAAAACAATCTACCCCATACCGTCACCCTGGCCTGCGACCGACCACTGCCACTGCGACCACGACTGTGCGGCCTGTGGCACAGCTCCAGCCTCCAGCCTCCAGCCTCCAGCCTCCAGCCTCCAGCCTCCAGCCCTGTCCGGATGCTCCCTCCCAGCTGGCTCCAAGCTCTGGCCCCAGCTCGAGCTCTGGGGCAACGGGGCGTTGGGGCGCTGGGTCCATGGAGACCGCATCTCCCTTGCCCTGGCCATGGTGAGAGCTCCAGGCCAAGCCCCTCTCTCTGTTGCGCGCCCTCACCGCACAAACCAGTCGCATGCTGCAGATCTGGTCCACGGCCCTGTACCGAGACATTGTCCGCCGACGTCGTTGTGCATGTGTGCATAGCATCCCCAACCTGGCACCTGGCCGGGCAGCACGCTCCACTCCGCTGCCACCCCACACACCACCACCACCCCTTGTTCCTTGTCACCGAGAGACACAAGTCAAGACAAGCCCTTGGACCCTGTTGGAACGATGGGCAGCACTGCAGCAGCAGCACCGCAGCAGCACCGCACATCTGCATATCTGCAGCACCAGATGGATCTGTGTGTCCGGCCTCCTGATCACCACACCAGCTCGTTGACCCTTCCGCCCGTCCTGTCAGGCCCCGCGACACACCCACACGGCCACAGCACCACCCAGATTTTACCTTTTCGAGGCCCCACTCTTCTGCAGTACTCTGGCCCAAGGCCCCGTTGATGCTGCAGCCAGAGGGGCCAGAGGAGCCAGAGGAGCCAGAGGCACGCCTCACCTCACCGTCTTCATGCATGTCTGCCACGACCACCATGCCACCTTGTCCTGCCCTGCCCTGCTCTGCCCTACATTGCGCCCTGTCTCCGCCCGGCTCTTCAGGCGCGCCTGGGCTCAAAAGGACTTGTCGGTTCTGGGTCGGCCTGGCCTGGTTGACGTGTCGTTTCTCCCCGGCTTGCCGCCGTCTCGCTGCTCTCTTGTCTGGCTGGCCAGGCCTGCATCAGACTCATCAGAAGACCACTTCACCGTCTATTCACTGCGCCCGCCATCGTGATCCGCTCTTTTGTCACCGGTGTCGTCTAGTGCAATCCGATTTCGTCAATGGCTACCATCCACAATCACCGCCGAATTATGTTACATCCAACCCCAAAGTACCGGTACAAACCAGGTCCCCGCCCGGCTTGTCTGGACCGCACACTGTCCGCAGTATGGATACACAGTCACAAATTATACGCGTCCCTGTGTTGGAACTCTCGACATTCCTCTTCCCATTGGGAGCTCGTCATCCCTGTGACTTGGCATCAAGACGGACCCTGTCAACTGATCCGGACCCTTGCCTTCCATGTCTTCCAGGCCCCCGCCCAAGCGTCTTAAGTTGCAAAGTTGCTAATTTCATTGCTCGGCTGTCGCTCTTCACGGGAACAGACACTCGTCAGTACCATCGGCGTTGATATCACACGGCGGCTGGCAGCTCCTGGCATCTGATGGTTCCTGCCAGCCACCATGCACAGCTAGATTGGCTATAGTATCATGCATGGCACGGCGCCGCCCTTGCCCCAAATCCGAGGGAATGGTCGATCTTCACACTCCCCATGACACCGCCGGCGTCGCGTCGCCGCTGCCACGTTGGCTGAGTCGGTAACACCAATCTTCTCATATCTGTCTGTCCGAAAGGCTCTTGGCGTTGCGTCTGCCCAATCTCAAGCCATCTGCGGTGGTGCAGACGTTAGCATGGACGATTTCGCGGATTCTTACCTTCTTCCGGGACGTGGCTCGCTTAGACACCCTTCGCGAATTGCTTAGTTCGCGCACCTGGCTCCGTCTCCTATGAAAGCACAACCCGCCCCATCACCACTACGACCTTTGCCCCAGGACGCAAGGTCGATGGATTCAATGGTCCGAGATTGACCTTAAAATCCCACCGTCTCCGCGATGAGCCTCGGGGCGCTAGCTCGTCCCCATCCTTTCCATCACTGTTCCATGGCCCTTCTTAGGAAGGCGAATAGGAGCTATCATTTGCCACTCGTATCATCCACTGTTTCTAATTGTGGGCGTCGCGAATGTGCCGTGAAATTCTGATCGTTCGGGCCATGCGATCTAGGGCAGAATCCCTACAGGTTAATCACTCGCCTATGCCCGTCATCTCGGGAAGATGGGCTAAGATGATGCGATGCTGTCACTCGCACAGCCAAGCTTGTTATTTGGACTTGCGCAACGCCTCCATCGTTTGGATCCCCCGGCGCCTGACAGGGTCGAAGGCTAACCACTCTATCTGTTGACTTGGCCAAAGTACTTCATCCCGGGGTCCTCTCCGGCCTGCGCTTCCCACGAACCTGTGCACGGGATATGTACATAAATGCATCATGAAAGTGCATGCCACCGGCCATGTACAATATACGCTCGTCGTATGAACCTGGTAGCCGCCGGTCATCACATCCGACCGCCGTGTGGTTGAAGCAACCCTGAGGAGGGACGGGAGGATCACCTACCTCTTCTCGGCGAATCCAGCACGTTATGCCCATGTCTCAACTTGTTCACAGTGTCAGGTATGGCGCACTACTGCGCCGGTGTGAAGCGGCGTGCTGGAGGGTCCGCGCTCAACGGAGTTGCAAATCATCAAGCAACGGGGACTCTGTGACAGTCACTCTCGACAGCCACGGAGGCCCATCCAGGCAGTATCCGTAAGCCCTGTCGTGGTCTTCGCACCCACCCAGCATCCACCCGGTATCCACACAAAGCGTGGCATGGGCCACCCCTGACTGTAGCTGCACCCCAGCAGACACCCACAATCCAACACCTCGTCCTCTGGGTCCCACCCCATGCCCCATCCCGGCCTGCAACCTGTTTCCTAGATAACAAAGCACGAATACCCAAATGAATATCCCGGTGTCAAATCTTCTCATTTGTATCAACTCCCTTCTACAAGACAGAGCTTGAGTAGTCTTGTCGGTTGCGCAAAGTGGAGCCTGGAGGCCACCCCCAAGTCTACGAAGTATCCTGCGATTATATGGTACGGACGACGCCCGCGCGCCTCTGGATCCTTTTGGTACCCGGAACAGGAGGCTTGTTGAAAAACAGTGAGTCTCTCTTGCCGCCCACAGCCGAAAACTTGGAATCTTTACCCGTGGCCGAGTCCGGTCGTCGCTCATAAGACTCCTCTACCTCAGTCTTAGCAAATATCCATTCCTTCCCAGGCGGCCCTTTGTCTTTCGACGCAACTGCAAAGGATTCGAGAGCGAGATAAATACTAGATTGAGCGGCACACGACGACACACTTGGCAGGAAGCTGCCAGTTACGCTTCGACCGATTCTAGCGCAGGAGGGTCGAGATAGCCAGTCAAGTCACAGAATTCGGTATGAGAATCATGGTTGGTGGGCTGCACTGCACCTATCCTTACCAGTCACCTCCGCTGTCCTGCTCCCAATATCTATCCCACATGCATATTACAACAGTCATCCCGTTCGAATTAGCTAAGACCATTTCATCGCCTGCCACAGATCGTAGTCCATATTTTTTCGAAACAAAATCTCATCAAGTATTATTGTCCGAACCGTCCACCACCGGGGCCGGTGTCAATTCGACTCTTCTTCGGCAACTTTTCTTTTTGTCCTGGTGAGCGCAGACCGGTGACAATACTCACGGAATTACTCTACTTCCATAAAAATTTCGACAATCCTCTTTCCTCCAATCTCGGAGCTTCTTGAACCAGACAGATCTGCGAAAATATTCGGCTTCCACTCCGTCTAAGAATCTTACACGACCTCTTGTATGACCGGCAAGACGGAAAGCGGTCCTGTAATCCCGGAGACTGCTACATTTGCGCTTCACGAGACAGTTCTTGGTTAACGTCCTCGCCCTGGCTATCCAATCTTTTTCTTGGTGTCCCACCAGCCCCCTTCTGGGCCGCCTAGACGGAGACGGCCAGAGGCACTCTGCTGAAGTACGCCGACAATCCGTGAGTACCAAAGCAAGGAGACCTAGCAGCTGGGCCCAAACGACTGGAATCGGCCCAAGGCCGGAATCTTGTTCTTCGTATGAGGGCGGTCGCGGTGATCAATGTCCGGAACCACAATATCCTCAACGCGAGGGCGAACAGGTCTCGATGTCGCAGAGAGGCGCTGCCTCTCGCCCTCCTTCTCGCCGTCGCTCCCAGTCACTTTCGACCGGTGCGAACGCCTCAGCTTCCACCCTGCGGCTGTCTCATCCGTACAGCAACGACGGTGGGGTGGAATCCGGTCGAGATCCTAGCAGGGTGTTGACTGCCCCGGACGACTTGCCTCCACGGCAAACCACTCCTCGAACTCTTGGGGTGCACAACATTCTCAACCCCTCCGAGCCGAGGGACCCGCAGAGCCGAACATCTCCGTCTCTCCAGCGAGCCGGCGCTGGCGGCGACAGCTCTCCTTCAAGCGCGGGAACGAGGCAATATGGAGTGTCTGGCTCGCCGTACCAGCCATATGGCACGACGCCTGTGTACGGTGCTCCACCACCGCCTACAGCTCCCCTTGGCTCGTTGACCTCGATCCCGCCGCTCGGCCAACGAGAATCTCCGAACCCAGCTCGACCGTTGCCTCCTACCTTGGGAGCAGCAAGAAGAATTCTGACGCCGAGGTCGCCGCGTTCGCTCAGCTTCAGTCGCGTGACGACCCCATCCGGTCTGGGTGACACTCAGCCGTCATTTGACTTCTCAACACCGCCGGTCAGTCGGTTTGGAGCGACGCAGGAAATGCTGCCATTCTCCGGACCTCCTGGGCCGCCGTCGAACCTTCCGGGTCAGTCGCCACGAGCTGTTCCGCCAACTCCCGCTGCTTCATCTAATGCCATGGATCCTCGTGCCTTCTCCCAGGCGGCATTCTCTAATTTGCCAACCCATCACTTCCAACACGGTTCTGCGCAGGTTGGGGCTGCGGGGAGTCCACAGAGAATGGCACCGGCGTACATGCAGGGGCAATTTGAATCAATACAAGGAAGTGGTAGGGGCTACGCACACCAAGGTAGCCCGCCAGCGGAGGCAAATCTGTCGTCGGCGATTATGAATGCTTTACAACTCGGTGGAGGTGGGGCGAGAGGGCATGATTCACAGCCCCACCTCACCTTGCAAACGAACACAGGAGAGCATATCACCGTTCCGTTGGATGTCCACCAAGGCTCCCGACAGGCCGATGAAAAGCGACATCGCAATGCAGGAGCTTCTGCCCGCTTTCGAGCCCGCAAGAAGGAGAGGGACAAGGACTTGAGAGAGAACATGCAGCGGCTGGAGAACGAGAACCGGGAGCTAAACAGGCAGAACCACGATTTGCAAGCTGAGCGAGACTTCTATCGCAGTGAGCGAAACAGGCTGCGTGACGTGGTTCTGCGAACCCCGAGCATTCGAGAGCACGCAGAGCAAGGTCCTCCCAGCCCCCAGCCGACACGCTCTGCAGCCTCTGGAGGAGCCGCGGAGGGTTCGTTCTCTGGCTCTTTCGCAGCCGGGGGCAGTTCGTCTACGACGTCCCCATCGTTGGCTCATCAGCAACGTTCGCCACCGTACATAGACGAGCAACTCGAAAGACCAAGCAGGCGTCGTCGAACAGATCCAACCGCTGCCGACTTTTCCCCCGCCCCTTACGCAATGCGCCCGGCACAACCCCCAGGTTCTCTGCCCCCTATCGTCACCCAGGGATACACGGGACCCATATCGTCAGCTCCTCCGAGTGCAAGGCTTCCTCCTCTGCGTTTCGACCAGGCCGCGTCCCCGACGACTGCACAACCCCCAGGACCCGAATCACAGACACCACCGCTGCCCCATCACACCCAGTACTACGGAAGGCCACCGCCGCACGAGATGGGATGGGCAACGGGGACGCGGGATCCTCACGATCCCAGCAGACGCTGACTTTGATTTATGTCGGCAGCCCGACTAGGCGAAGAAACATGTGGACTCGCCCCTCGAGCCTCTTTTTTGGCTGTCGAACGCCACTTTGCAACCAGATCGGCCACGCTTGATTGATTCACACAAACTCACACACATAATCCAATAGACCTAGGACTGACTCTCGAGATACCCTCTTCGCGACTTGGATATACATTACCCGATATCTTCTGGACCACTTTCCTTATTGCTTTTTTCCCTACTCTCAACTACAATTAGAAGACGCGTTTAGCTCGGGCAACCGAGAAAGGGTTATTTTAAAAAGCCACGGCGTTCTTTTCCTCTGTTGGTGCTGGGTTCCCAAAGGATAGCTTTTCCATCGCTCTTGACGGATTCACCCAAGGTCTGCGGGTTTGCCAGCAGTCTTGATTTGGGGATTCTCTGTGCCCTCCAGGCTATTAGGCCTCGTCACACCTAACAACCCGCCCGGGACAACCATATCCTCCGCGCGGCATGTTGACGCGGCACACCGGTTCAGGAGAGGAAGGGGGGGGGAATGGCCTGGCCCGGTGGCCGAGGCATCTTGATATTTGGGGCGTTCTGGACGTGGGGAATGCGGTCGGGAGGGATTATAGAATGGGGCCGTCGCCATCACGCGACGTCATCACTATCGTCACATCACAGGCATTTTCACCTATACACTGCTTTTAATCACATCAGGCAGCTGCATGTTCGCGGGAACACCCTCAGTTTGCCAGAAAAAAACAACTAAAATACACTTGGAGCGGGGACATGGGCCGGGGCCCCCGGGGGCCGGGGATAAAAGAACCGAGAGGCGGGAAAAGGCAAGTGACGGGGGAACAAAATATCGGCGGTCCCAGCACTGGACTCCCAAGCGTCCATATTAAACACAACAATAATTACTCGGGGGAGCGGCGTCTCCCTACAAGTACCCAACCTAAGATACCACGTTGTAATACTATACTAATTGTACTAGTTCTTCTACCAAAAACAATGGCTTGCAAACTACTACTACTCGTTACTAATCATGCCTGTGTTGTCAAAGTTGATCGACACAGTGGACCTGATCACCTGCCCTTTCATATAGGTAGCGATGTTTTCTTTTCTTTTCTTTTCCTTAGGGGGGGTGGGGGGCGGAGTTCACGTCCATAATGGGATGGTAGTGTTCGCTGCGTCTACAAGCTAAGTCCTCAGCAAATCGCCAGAGACCCTTACGAAGGGACACCAAATCAGCCCGCCGTCTTGTACCCGTGGTCAGGATTGAGACGAATGAATGCATTTGAGATTATCCATTTATTCCATGGGGTTATGGGTATCAAGTACCTAATGATTTTATCCCCCGGGGAAGAAGGAGTTGGGTGGTGGGGGGGTTGCATCTGCAAAACATCTAGACAACCGTGTGGTGACCGCCGTGGAGAAAATCTGTAGCAATTCTGCTAACTTCCTGTCCCATCTTCTTCGGCCATTGGACGAGTTCCATTCCCGCCCAGTCATCACTCAATTTCCCTTCCATCTACGCAGGCCTCACCGGCGCGAAGGAGCGCGGCGCGACGACCATCCCGGCGATGAACGCCTGTCTGGTCGGCTGCGTGACACGCCGGACTGGGTTGTTGTTCGTGGCAGGTGTTATGGTGGCTAAGGGCGCCTGCTGCTGCTGCTGCTGCTGCGGTGGCGGACCAGGGGGTGGCGGGACGCCCCTGGACGGGCTGATGGTCACGGCGCTGGCGGTGGTGGTGGAGGATACCTGCCGCCGGGGCTGCTGAAGCGTGGTGCCGGCAGCAGCAGGAGGCGGATGGTCCACCGGCGCCGCGTTGGCGGCCGCTTTGGCCTGTCGCCGAGGCTTCTTCTGCTGCCTAGGAGCCGGGGCTGGATGGTCCGCCGGGGCCGTGCTGGTGGGCAACACCTGCTGCGGCGCCTGGGTCTGCGCGGCGGTGTGCGGCGAGCAGTACGTCGCGGTGGCAAATGCCTCGGACGTTGGGTTCTGGATAGCCTCGCACGAGGCCTGTCCCTCCGGCTTCTTGATCTTTCCCTTCTTCCGCTTCTCTTCAAGTTTCATAGCCTTGTAGACAAGGGAGGTGAACTCGAGGAAGACCCTGTGGAAAGACGTCAGTGGGCTTGGTCCGAGATGAGCCGAAGCGAGGGCAAGCTGTATGAGACAGGAAAGGGGGTAATAATGATACTTACTCAGTTGCGTCGGCTCCGAATGTGATTTGCTTGCACTCGGACGTCAGGGAGGGCCGCTGGAAGTAGGTCTCGCCCCAGTCCTGGTCGACGAGGAGCCTGTGGGCGATGCCGGCTACGATTCTCTTGGCTTCGTCATTGTCGACGTCTTTGGAGTAAAGGTCCACGGAGTTGCCAGGGATCTGCAGGTACGCCCTCAGGCTGTCGTAAACCGCCTTGCCTCGACCAGCGTCAAGGCCCAGTGACCGGTAGCAGGATGTTAGGCCGGAATGCGTGGCTAGACGGTTCCCATTAGCATTTGCTTCCGGGGGGGGAGGGGGGGGAGATTGGCGGATGGGTTGTGTGGTGATACATACTCAGACTCATGTGTCTAATCAGGAGATTCCAGTTGATCTCACCATGGTGGTACATCTGTGGGAGCTCATTGGTCTTGCGTATCGGTGGGGGCTCGCCGCTTGGAACGCGAGGCTCGGGCTTGCTCTTCGGAGTAAGTTTTGCCCTCTTCACGGGTAGTTCATAGACAGAGTATCGCTTCACTGTAATCTTGTTAACTTGTGCTCCGAGCCGTGACAGTGCTTCGAACTTGTCATTCAGGAGCTTGTCAACGTCGTCTGTATCCAGCTCGGCCAGGATGTCCTCTTCAGCAGGGGCGTACGGATCTTCTGTAAGCTGACATGGAGCCACCAGTGCTGCTTTCTCAGCGGCAATGCGCAGTGCCTCTTGAAGATTGGCCTCGCATCGTGCAGCCTCAGCAGCTTCCTCGTGGCGGGTTTCTGCTTCCAGTTCGGCGTTGAGTTGGGCCTCGAGGTCGTCCTCGCCAATTTCCGTGGGGCTGTCATTGTCTCCAGTGGCAAGTTCTGCATGGAGCTGCGCTTCAAGGTCTTCGTCGGTGATCTCCGGGGGATTGCCGTCGAGTCCAGTGGCGAGTTCGGCATCGAGTTGTGCTCCAAGGTCTTCCTCGGTGATTTCCATGGATCCATCGTCGCCTTCTGGGCCGAGTTCAAGGTCGAGTTGTGCTTCGAGGTCATCCTCAAGGAGCTCTGCAGATGTGGTGTCTTGGGCTTGTAGATCAGTGGAAGGGGGTTGTAGTGCCCATTCCGGGACAGCCTCACCGAGTTGGGCAAAGAACTCCTCCTCGGTCATGTCCTCGCCGTCGCCGTTGTCGGAAGCAGAATTACCATGGTTGAGACTGGAATCATGAGAATAGGGGTGACTAACTGCGTTGCCTTTGGTTGCGGTGCTGCCAGATGTTGCAAGCGCTTGCTGTTTCCTGTACTCGCTGAGGTCGATATCGTGGTCGATGATGAGAGGGGCAAATGGGCCCGGGCTATTCTCGCGCGACTCTGAACGCTCCCGACGAGAGCGGGAGGGCGTATCCAAGCCATCACTGCCAGAGTTGATGGTGGATCCGAAATAGGAGGAGAAGGTGGTGAAGATGTGGTGTCCTGGGGGGTCAGGGACGTCTGGGGCTGACGCCATGGTGGAGGGTGGGCACGAGGATGGGCACGAGGCGAGGCCTCGAAGGGTGTTGACTGAGTGGTCAAGAGCAGGATTGTCGCTGAAGCCGCCTGGAACTGAGCGGCGTGATGAAAAAGAGGGTGTTGAGGTCGTCAAGACTTGCGCGCAGCGCAAACCGAACGTGGCGAGAACGAGTACAAGGAGAGGAGAGGAGAACTGAGTGGATTGAAAGCACGAATGACGAGGACATGTAAAAGTCAGGTCGTGGGTGGTTGGTGGTTGTACGAAGACAGAAGATGGAGGGAGAGGTTGTCTGCCTGGCTCCAAGTTGGGAATAGTCCTTGGGCAAAGTTCGAGGACGAGGACGAGGTCGACAGCTCGCACACCCCAGCCAGTTACAGTTAGTTGACTGAGAAGGCAAAAGGGCGCTGCATGCTCTCGGAAGCTGAGGCCCAAGCTTCGACCTCGTTTACTCGCCCGTGGGCGACAGCAGCGGGGATCCCATTGTCACCTTGATCGAACAATCTGAGGTGAAATATGGCAGAAAGCTACCGTCCAATCACAAGACGAGGTGACATGGAGGCTGGTAGGATTGGATGGTCAGCAAATATTCATATCACCACGGCCAGGTGGGTTAGGGTCAGTCACCGCAGCTATGGAATTGGGCAGGCTTGAATTGCCCATGATTGATTAAGTGGCCCATGGAGAAGACGGTTTGAATTTTCGTGGCCGCGGGTACGACATGTTGGAGTGGGTGACCCGAAAAGAGGTTTCGCACCAGAGAGTCGTCGGTGATCTGGATGATTACGGGGCAACTTCAACTTTTGGTAGGTTGGTAAATAGCGACCACTTTATCACTTGACTCAGACATTCCGTTCCAGATATATGCGCGGCGTCCGTAAGCCCATTGGGAGCCATTCGATGGTGGTCGGTGGTGCTTGTTGAAGCCTCACACCCTGTTGCCCAAGTACTTGTACCACTTTCTGATTGCAGCCTCTGCCGTGTAAGTCGTCGTCGTGTAAGTGCAGTGGCCCACTCGGCCATAATGAGTAATGGTCTACACTGCAGGCAGCAACCCTGCAAGAGGAAACGGGTCGGAGGCGCCGGGGACCCCGGCCGAACGTCATCTCAAAACTGCTCTCCGGACTTATCAGCATCAGCATCTCTCGCCGCCGGCGGGTTTGACTGGACGAAAACTCCCCCTGTAGTATCGCAAGCAGACACACTCAAAACCCAAGTATGAGGCCCAGAAGCAACACCATTCCTAGGCGCATAGGCCACCAGCCAGCCGCACCGCCAAGCTTCATCTGCTCGACATGCAGGTTCGCAGCAGCATCCACCGTCAGCCGCCCTTATCCACTTAGAGCTCAACCATTCTCATCAACTTCACCCGCCCGGTCCCGCCCTCTGCCGCCGCCACCGCCGCCTTCAGGGCTGGTCTCGCTCTCATCCAGGCGCATCATCTCCGTCTCAGGACCGGACAGCCCCAAGTTCCTTCAGGGCGTCATCACCCAGAACATCCTCCCCCCCACCGGTGTCGGCGCGGGCTCCTACGCCGCCTTCCTGAACGCCACCGGCCGCGTGCTGCACGATGTCTTCATCTACCCGGACGCCCGCGGGACTGCGGGCGAGAGCTTCCTGATCGAGGTCGACGCCGCCGAGGCCCCCCGGCTCGAGCGCCACATCAAGCGCTACAAGCTGCGCGCAGACTTCGCCGTGCGCCTGCTCGACCCGGGCGAGGTCACCGTCTGGCACGCCTGGGACGACGACCACCACCACCACCGCGGGGCCAGCAGCGGCAACGGCGCGGCGCTAGATGCCGCCGGCGAGGGTTTGGCCACAAAAGACCCCCACCAGCTCGTCCGCCTGAGGGACCCGAGGGCTCCCGGGCTGGGGTACCGGATGCTCACCGAGGGGGCCCGGGAGCCGGCGGTGGGGCTCGAGAGGGCCGCCGACGAGGACGTCTACCGCGTGAGGAGGTACCTCGCGGGCGTGCCCGAGGGCCAGTCGGAGCTGCTCCGGGAGCAAGCCCTCCCGCTCGAGGGCAACATGGACATCATGGGCGGCATCGACTTCCGCAAGGGGTGCTACGTCGGCCAGGAGCTGACCATCCGCACCAAGCACCGCGGCGTCGTGCGCAAGCGGGTCCTGCCGGCCATGATCTACGGCGCGGACGAGCAGCAGCCGGCGCAGCTCGAGTACCTCCCCGGGGGCGGGCCCGGCGCGCAAAGCCAGTCGGCGGACTTGATCCCGGCGGACACGAGCATCGGGCGGTTCGAAAAGAGGGGCCGCAGCGCCGGGAAATGGCTGAGAGGCGTGGGCAACGTCGGCCTGGCCCTGTGCCGGCTTGAGATCATGACTGACGTAGTGCTCCCCGGGGAGACGGCTGCGAGCTCACACACCCTTGCGGACGAGTTTATCATGGAGAGGGAGGCGGGGGAAAACGGGGAGGAGCCATTCAAGGTCAAGGTCAAGGCTTTCGTTCCGGACTGGTTGAGGCGGGGATTGGATGAACAGCAGAAGCATTGATGATGGTCCAATTCGACCGGCCATGTTGGACTTTGACTTGGGACAAATTGTATGATAGGCTTTGGAATGGAGTCAGAACGACTGGGCCGGTATGACAAGTTGCTACAATGTTGGCTTGTTCAGTGCAAGACTGGCATGTATATGTTCGTCCTGTACCATCGAACGAATATAGGAGAGCTGCGCTTAATGACCTCCTCTCACCGACATGCCTACAAGCCTACAATTGCTAGCTTCTCACCTCTACGTCTCGGAGAGAGGGCTTACCATCTGTGAGCATATCGGGGAAGTCTTACCTGCGGCATGCTACGTCTCACCTGTGCAGCTATGTCATTTTGACCGCTGTTACTCTGGCTTCGATATGATGGTAGCAGAATGGCACGAAGTGGTGGTCTTGGAGAGAGCATTCATGTTAGCTCGATCTTGTTTGGTGGGTATCATGATAGGAAAGGATGCGGGATCCCGTCAACTACCTTTGCTCTCAAGCTGCGGTGCCTGCCTCCTTCATCCTCTGCTCCTTAACAACCTGTGCCGCTTTTAGTCTCGCCCTCGTCTTGGGCCACTGCGTCTCCCAGAACTTGACCGGGTCGTCGGACTTCGGTACTTCTCTCCGGGGTATCGGCGCGGTCCGGCCTTCGGCGGCGTGTTTCGGCTCCTCAGCGACACGACGAGCTTCGGAAGCAGCCTCGATTTTCTTGCCCTCCTCGTCCGCAGAGGCGACGGCACCGCCCTTCCTCCCCTCTTTCCTGGCCCTCTTCTCCTCCCTCCGCCTCGTCTTCTCCGCAAGTCTGTCCTGCAGCTCCCGTATCTTGTCGTCCATGGCCTCGTCGTCCCTCGCCTTCCGCTGCCTCTCCCGCTCCTCGGCCTCCCGCACGAGCCGCTGCCTCTCCTCGACGATCCTCCGGCCCTCGGCCGCAAGCCGCGCCCTCTCGCGCTCATCCTCTTCCCGCCGCGCGGCCCCTTCCTCCCGCTGCTTCTTGCTCCGCCCCTCCGCCTCCTCGAGCTCCTCCACGAACCGCCGCTGCCGCGCGTTCATGGCGTCCTTCTCGCGCGCCCTCTGTGAGGCGGCGGCCCGCGCCCCGTCGTAAGCCGCCCGCGCCTCCTCCGACGCGAGGATGTCGCGCGCCAGCCCGAACTCCTCCCATTTGTCCTTGTCGAAGTTGGCCTTCGCCTTGTCGGGGTGGTACTTGAGCGACCGCTTCCGCCACGCGCGCTGCACGGTATCACGCGTTATGGCGTCGTCGGAGTGGTCGATGCCCAGCAGGGCGTAGTAGTCGAGGCCGCGAGCCGCGGCGTCCTTCGCCGCAGCCAGCAGCTCGGCGCTGGCGTTTTCGCTCATCCTTCTTTCTTTTTCCTTTATGCTTTGGGCTCAAGGACTTGCGAGTATTTTCGAGCCGTTTATTAGGTTCGGGTGATGGATTTGAGTTTCGGTTTGGGTGGGTTGGGATAGTGGCAGAGTTGATATTTTGACGGAAAGTGATGACCTGGGGAGATACTTGGATGGCTTATCGAAGATTACGAGCATTCCTAAGATACGCTAAAAATACGCCTGAAAGATACAGGCAGAATTACATAAACTCAAACAAAGAAGCAAACAGTTTGGTAATTGACAGCCACCTTTTGTTCTTAAATATATTTCCGAGCCAGAAGCATTTTCAATTCCATTTCGAGTTTTTTTTTTGGTCATTCCGATCAGTACGTTGCAGTGAGCCTCTGCACCAGATACTTTCCACTATTGATCCCCTCGTACTTCTTGTCAGTCTCCGTCGCAAAGGTGCCAGGAATGGCCTCTATGTGACTCTTGAAGTTGGGGTTGCAGAAGTAACTATAAATCCCGGTCAGTCTCACACTTCAAGACTGGCGATAAAGCGTGAGGGAAGGGGGGACTCACGCGATGCTGTAGCGGGCCGGGTGCTCATCAGTCTTCCTTGGCGGCTCTACCACGCGATGGATGGTACTTTTGATGGTATCATTGCTCCATCTCGCGAGGAGATCGCCCGCATTCACGACACAGGTATCCTCGATGGGAGTCGCGTCCACGAACTGCCCGTTTGGGCTCTGCACTTGCAACCCGCCAGCACCATCCTGGAAGAGCAGCGTGATGCTCCCGTAGTCCGAGTGCGCGCCAGCACGGACCTGTCCTGGGTTTACCTTGAACACCTCGCTCTTGACGGCAGGGTAGTGCAGCAGGCGCAGGGTGTTGTCGCCGACGTCGACGAAGCTGTCAAAGTGGCCCTCGTCCAGGCCCATGCCCACGGCGATGGCACGCATGACCTCCACGTGGATGGACTTGCATTGCTCATGGAAGTCCAGCATGGTTGACTTGAACCCGTCTACCGCGGAACCAGGCCTCTCGACCGGCCAGCGGTTTGGGTGGTCCCGGTCGCCTTCGCGGCCGATCTCGAAACTCTCCTTGATGTCGGATGTGCTAGCCTTCAACTTGGCCACATCGTTGCTCTCACTGATCAGGGTGAGCTTCTCGCGCCCCGGGGCTGAGTAGCCCCTGTTCGCCTCAGGGGTTGTCCATCCGAGTGCGAGCTTCTCGTCTTGACTGAGCCCGTTGAAGAACTTGGCGCTGGTGCCGAAAACATGCTTGCGAGTCTCGGGGGAGATTGGCAGGTTCTTCAGATAGATAAAGCCCGCGTTCTGGAAGCCGCTCAGGATCGCTTTGGCAGTCTCCTGACGCTGGGTTTTGTCGCCGTGCAGGAATTTGGACAGATCGATCAACTGCAGAGACGTTCAGCACACTGGGTGACACGGCTAACCCGCCAGCACTCACGCACGCACCGGGATCATGAGCCCTTGCTCGTCAACGGCGGCCTTCTCCATGGTTTTTCTTGTTACTCAAAACCTGCGACAAGTCAATTGGTGATAGCGAGCCGGAATGTGCTCAAACAGGTAGATTGTAATGTCCGGGCGGCCAAGTAGACTTTTGTGTTAAGAGTCGACGGTGTCACGCGGCCATCCCCAGCGCAAGTCTAGATCTTTAAGTGGGAGACAAGGGCGTTGTGCGCACGGCAGCCTCCGACTCTCAGGCCAGCTGCAAATGGCATGCAACAAGATAGACATTCGACTGGTCTAGGGCCGAGACTCGTTACAGCCCAATCGATCAGACTTTACGCATTGAAAAGAGCCAAACTCTCTTTGACGACCGCCGGCGCAGATAAGGACTCCGCCGGTTGACCAGGCTGCCCCCGGGGGTCGAGATAAGGCCTGGCCGCATGGGAAGAGGCAGCATTGAGGCAGCATTGTGAGGCAGCATTGAAGGAGGGGCCCGCGGGGTAAATAGCTTGACCCTGTGAATCCTTCCGGCAGCTCGTCCGGAGGCACGACACGACCTGGATTTCTTCATACTAAACTGTACATTATTTTGTCCTTGTCTCCGGCTGTTCAGTCACGGGTACCACACACGACGCATCATGGCCGACCCTTCAACCTCATCGCCTGCAAAGGTGGTGGACATCCACACCCACATGTACCCTCCTTCCTACGTCCAAATCCTCGAGTCACGGTCCAACATTCCTCTGGTCCGGAAGTTTGCAAGCTCGCCGGATCCTCGCCTCATCCTGCTCGAGGCCGAAGTGCCGTCCCTCACCGGGGCCGATGATGCATCGGCCAAACCGCCAGGACGGCCCTTGACCAAGCATTACTCCTCATTGGCCCAGAAGATACATTTCATGGACACCCACAAGATCGATATATCCGTCATCTCACTCGCAAACCCATGGCTGGACTTCCTAGACCCCTCCGAGGCCGGCCCCTTTGCGGCCTCTGTGAACAAGGAGTTCAGCGACATGTGTACTGCTCACCCGGGACGGCTCTTCTTCTTCGGCACACTCCCCCTGACAGCACCATTGCCCACCATACAAGAGTCCATTGGCCAACTCAAGGGGCTCGACTACTGCCGCGGCGTGATCCTGGGGACTTCGGGCCTGGGCAAGGGGCTGGACGACCCGAACCTGCTGCCAATCTTCCAAGCCCTCGCGGACGCAGGCCTGACCATCTTCCTGCACCCCCACTACGGCCTCCCCAACGAGGTCTGGGGCCCGCGCGCCTCGGAGGAGTACGGCCACGTCTTGCCGCTGGCGCTCGGCTTCCCCATGGAGACGACAATCGCTGTGGCGCGTATGTACCTAGCGGGCGTGTTCGACGCGGTGCCCAGCCTGCAGATGATCCTGGCGCACAGCGGCGGGACTCTGCCGTTCCTCGCGGGCAGGATCGAGAGCTGCGTGCTGCACGACGGGCACCTGGTGCGCGAGGGCAAGGTCACCCCGCAGAGGAGGACGGTGTGGGACGTGCTCAGGAGCCAGGTGTACCTGGACGCTGTCATCTACAGCGAGGTGGGCCTCAACGCGGCCATCGAGGCGAGCGGAGGCGCGGACCGGCTGATGTTTGGGACCGACCACCCTTTCTTCCCGCCGCTGGGCACAGACGAGGATGGAGAGTGGGAAAGTGTCAGCATGAACGCGGAAGCCGTGAACAAGGCGCTGGGTGAAGGGTCGGAGAAGGCAAGGGGCGTCATGGGCGGAAATGCTGTGAAGGTCTTGAGGCTGCATGGGGTTTGATGGCATCTGCTCTAGGACCCGTGCGCAGCTGAGGCAATCGCATGTGGTAAGCCATAAAAGTTTTGATCCACAACATAAGCTTCCAGCGACGAATGTGCCGACTGATCAGCATAGGCCTATTTAGAGTTGATCATCTAACACCACATTTAAATATTGGCTTTTTGGTCCACCAGAAGGCAGGTAGTTCATCGGTTATCAATCATCGGTCAATCGTCATTTGATCACAATGCAAATAAGTGTTATGCCAGGGCTCTAGGCCGAGCCACTCACAAAATCCGAGATTCAACTTTCGAGGCGACCACCAAATATAGAATAAGAGACCCTCAGCTGATCTTCAGCCCAAAACCTTGTCTGGGGTAGATTTGACAGCCGGATCCCAATTTCCCTCAGCACCCCCGCTGACATCACCCACCAGAGAGGCCTGGTGGGGTACTCACAAGTGCGACCCTCCCGAACCTCAGATCAGCGCAGCGCAGCCCAGGCGGCTCGTATCGCCTCAACAGGCTGACTTAGGGGCCGTTGGGTTTCATCAACTCAAAACTTCCCCAAAACTTTCCCGCTCCAAACTTCTCCGGAGCCGAGCCCTTAGCAAAACTCGGGCAACGTCAGATGGGTTCGCAAGATGAAGAAGACACTGCTGCTGTGCTTCATCCACGGCTTCAAGGCAAGTAGCGCCCCCCGTGACATCTCAAGCAAAGGTGGCCATCACATGCTTCCCGAAGCCCTCATCCATCGTTGGCGCCCCCCGACTAACACGAGGCTGCTTTTCCTTCCATGCAGGGGGGTGAGGAGACCTTTGGCCACAAATACGCCTTCACCCAGCACCTGCGCGACCTCGTCGCCGAGCGGCTCCCGCGGCTCGACGTCCAGGTGCTCGTGTACCCCAAGTATGAAACGCGCGGCGACCTGGCCGACTGCGTCTCGCGCTTCCGCGACTGGCTGCAGGAGAAGGTGATCGACATCGAGGTCGCCAAGGGGACGCCCTCGCCCACGGTCGACCCCTCGGTGCGCGTCGTGCTGTGCGGCCACTCGATGGGCGGCATCGTCGCCGCCGAGACGCTCATCGCCCTGACCAGCGAGCGGGTGATCCCGCCGTCGTCGGCCTCGGGCGGCTCCGGCGACGGCAACCACACGGCCGCCCCCGCCGAGGGCGACAGGTCCTTCGAGCTCAACGGCCTCATGTTCCCCTACGTCCAGGCCGTCCTCAGCTTCGACACGCCGTACCTCGGCATCAGCCCGGGGGTCGTCGCCCACGGCGCCGAGACCCACTACAGCACCGCCAGCGCCGCGCTCACGCAGCTGAGCACGCTGACCGGCCTCTGGGGCGCCAAGGGCGCCGCCGACGTGGGCAAGGGTGAGGAGAAGAAGAAGACGCCCGTCGCGGCGCTGCCGCCGGCAGGGCCCGGCAGCAGCAACAACAGCAACAAGGCCAACGAGTCCTCGTCGTCGTCGACGTGGGGCAGCTGGGGCAGGATGGCGCTGTACGCCGGGGCGGGCGCGGCGCTGGCCGGCAGCGCGGCTGCCGCGTACCTGAAGCGCGACCAGCTGACCGAGGGCTGGACGTGGGTGTCGTCGCACCTCGAGTTCGTGGGGTGCCTCGCGCGCGGGGAGGAGCTGCGGCGGCGCGTGGCCTACATGGCGCGGGCGCAGAACGAGCTGGGCGTCGGGTTCGGCGTGCTGTACACGCGCCTGGGCAAGGGCGCCACGGCGCTGCAGCAGCAGGTCGCCGGGATCGGGGGCACCAACATGGTCGGCACCGTCATGGGCAGCCAGAGGACCTTCTGCAACCTGCCCAGCAGGCGCAACGGGCCTGAGAAGCTGGGCGTGTGGGAGGAGGCGGTCAATGATCAGGCCGGGGATGAGACGTCCGCGCATATGGGTAAGCTTTCCCACCTCGTAGTTTTTTTTTTTCTCCTCTTCTTTTCTTTTTCTTCGACCGTCACCATGGGTCGCAGCTTGTGCTAATTCTTGCTTGCTGTTTAGCCATGTTCGAGCCAAAAGAGAACCCTGGGTATGAGAAACTTTCCAGCACAGCAGCGGGTCTCATCGCGAAATGGTCAATGAACGACTGGTATGAAAGCAGCACAGAGGCGGAGATTGCGCGCGATAAGGAGACAGACCCAAGGGGGGAGGTGGCCTCGGATAGCGATGAGGACATCATGGCGAAGGGGGAGATTGTGCAGTCGGCGCCACCGCCTTGAACGGGCCTTGTAGCGCCAAGCACTTGTTTTCATTTTGCGTTTGGCTTTATTGCTTTGCTCCTCCCTTGGTACTGGTATTTATATCTGGTATGATACAGGATACATCGATTAAACAGGAAGTATGGTTCTCCTGTACGTACGCTTTAGTTTTCTCTGGCCAAATACCCCCCTACAATGGCCAGATAGTGCCTCCAAGAATACACAGACGTCACGTCCTATCTAGAAATCAAAGTGCTGCACAGTAACTCGGCCCGTCCGCGAGTCTACTCCGTCTTCTTCCCCCTTGCCTCAGCACCACCGCCACCCAAAACCTTGCGGCGCTGCTTGATCATGTGCGTGTACAGCTTCGGGGCGCCAGGCAGGTACGTGGCCATGACGGCGACGGCGACGGCGGCGCGGGCGGTGTTGCCCTCGGCGGAGGCGGCGCGGGCGGCGGTGAAGAGCTCCCACAGCTCGCTGGAGATGCCGACGGGGTAGAGGACGAAGAAGCCGCTGTAGCGCATCCAGCGCAGCGGGGAGGGCTCGGCGCCCGCGCCGAGGGACAGGGCGAAGAAGAGGTACCGCACGACCTCGGTGACGGACCAGGCCAGCAGCATGGACGAGTAGGCCGGGCTCGCGGCGATGAGCGGGTAGAAGTGCACGGCGCCCCAGACGAGGGCGAAGCGGGACGAGACTTGCATCAGGGTCGTGAGGAGCGGGGCGCGGACGATGCCTGTTTTTTGGGGGGAAGGGGGTTGCACGGGTCAGCTCGGCACAACGTAACTTGTGTCTCTCCATGTCTGTCTTTCCACCAGGAGTGTTTAGGGAACGGGGGGGGGGGCAGCGCATACCGAGCACGGAGTGCACAATCTCCAGGGCGGCCAAGGTCTGCGTCCACTTTGTCCACTCGCCGACGGTGGGGTAGACCAGCGCGGGCCCGGTCTCGAGGCCGTGGGTTGCGAGGGTGGCGACGGTCCGGGCGAGGACGACGGACCAGAGGAGGGCAGACAGGCCGTTGTAGGCGACGAGGTAGGCGCGCTTCGGGGCGGACATGCGCTTCGGCGACACGTTTGTCTTTATGACGTCTTGTTGTTGTCGGTTTTGGGCCATTGTGGCTGATGGTCTTGACTCTCACACACACACACACTCTCTCTCTCTCTCTCTCTCTCTCTCTCTCTCTCTCAGAGACTCGAAATTATTGATTGCCTGTGTAGGGTGCGTTGTCTGCAGAATGGCCGTTTGAATATGAAGTCGTCGGCGTGGGTGGACGGGTAAGGACTGTAAGGTGCATGCAGTGAGCCCAATTTTTTGTTGAGCTGCAGCCTGCAAAGCGAGGTAGGATAAGGTAAGTAGCCGCATTTCTCGGTAGGCCCGCCGGCGAATGTTTCTTTCCCGAGGCCCTGCTGCAGTCCCGCCGAAGCCCTGAGGCCAGGGACCATGGGCCAGGGGCCAGGGTCGAAGGGCCCTGAGCGGCTGGCAGGGGTCAAGGCCAAGGGTTCGAGAAAGATGGGGGTGGCAGTGCTCGAGTTCGATCGCAGTGCCGACGGTCTGGTTCCTGGATGGACTAGCTTGGGTGGAATTGCTTTCTTCCTCAGCCCTACGAGGATTAGAATTGGTGGAGATTGCCCCGATGCGAATATCTCAGGGCCATACGTGACCACCAGGCATTGGTTTGTGTCTGCTTGCCAAGATGGGTGTGCTCTGTGGGATTTGAGCTCGCTTGGTTCCCGAAATCGTGCACAGCAAGTTCAAGAACAAAAATGTCATTATCAGATTACTTTTGAATTTCCCACACAAAGTCGTTTTCGTCGTCATCATACTTGCTTCCCCGGGAAACCGGCCTCCAGTCTGATTCAGGCCACTGGCCCCTCCAGAGGAACCATCAAGGTCATAAATATTGTACAGTACAGACTTGAACTGCTTGGTAAACTTCGAGTTTACCCAGTCCATTCCTTGGTCATGATAATACATGTAAACAGAACCCACCCTCGGGGCGACGCAGCGCTGTAGGCTTGACGTAGAAGCCGCGGTTGTGTCGTTATCAATTGGGGGGGAGACGATCATCGTCAGGCAAACATTCAATGCTTCCTTTTGAACAACTTGGACCAGCCGCTAAACAGGTACTGGTCCGTGTGTCTGCCGCAATGCGTGTACTGGTTGACATTGCTGGATGACCCTGAAGAGGTCTTCTTCCTCTTGAATATGGAGGTGCCCGAGGCTGACGACACGGTCGAGGAAACGGAGTTTGATGAGTCCTTCCTGTTGATGACTTCCCGGGAGGCCCAGCTGTCCGTTCTGGTGGCTGTCCGCGGCGTCTGTTGTGAGGGTCAGTCATGTGGGGCTCGGTTCAGTTGGCCTGGTTGAGAGAGCATGTCGAAGAGGACGGGAATGGCACATACGCTCTGGGAGGTGGGGGATGTCGGCGACGTTGTCGTACTCCGACCGGAGCCCAGTGTCTGCAGTGGCGCTGGGACTGGTGCACGAGACTTTGAGTTCATGGTGACTGGCTCCGCCCGAAATTGTCACACTTAATCCGAGGTTTGTTTCGTCTGCTTATTCTGGGACACGGCTGTCTTGATATCTTCTTCCGGGTGTTGGTCGTTTTATCGTGACAGCCTCACGGAAGCGAGTTGATGATGATCCGAGCCCGTCGGGGTCATAGGTGGACACCTGTAAAGGTCTGGTGTGGCAAGTAGGGACTTCAGAGGCGCTTGGAGAGGACAAAGAAAGGAGGAGATGACGAGATAGTTCGGGAGGCGGTTGAGGAACGTGAAAGGGAGGAGGACTGAGAGCTCGCTAGCTCGACCCCTGGCTCACACTCAGCTGCCCCCGGGGCGGGCTCCTCTTATCAAGGGCCAGAACGGCCAAGGGCGGGAGCTATGCCAGACGCCATACCAGAGGCCATACTCGTGGGTCCATCAGCCAGCCGTGTCACGGTGTGAGTGACACCTCATGGCGGCAGGGTATGTGGGTGTGGGTGCGAGTGTGCCTGCCTGGGTAGGGTGGACGGGGCAAGGCTTCGGATACCGGAGGAGGATCCGTATCCCTGTCACCAGCTGGCAGTCCTACCTCGACGAAGGGTGGTCCCATACGCAGATCTCATTCCTGGTAGGGCTGAAGGGTGAGCCCGGACCACAAGATTGGTGAAGAGGAAGGGCGAGAGGAAGGGTGTGGTGGGACGAGCCCATGTGGTCCTGGACAGGGTGTTATTGTCGTCTGACCTACACACCTGGACCACCTGCCAGCAGACACCACGATCCAACAGCTCGACCCCTTACAGCAGAGGCCGTAGAGGCCGAGAAACAGTCTCGTCGCCTGTGCTCCGGCCGTCGTTCTTGGTCTCGACCACGATGCATTCCGCGCCGTGCCCCGACTCTGAAGGCCCCTTTCGCTAGTGGGTCAAGCTGCTCAATGTCTGGCGGGGACCAGCGCTCGGGTGACGAGGCCAAAGCCAACACATCACAATACATATGAGGCCAAAGCGCCAGCAACTCGGCCGCCGTAGCCGGGGGGTCTTTGCTTGGCTGCGCGGTAGCATCGGCCCAATAACTGAGACCTTGGGGCCAAAATGCGTGCGGGTTGGCGGCAGCTTTGTGGTGTTGAGACGCTGCAGGCTGCCGACCGCGAGCAGGGAGAACAAGGCAGCCAGAAAACTCATGGACACCAGGCAGCCAGTTTTCTCTTAGGCCAAACCAGCCGGGGGGGCATGCGACGTTGAGTCTGTGTCACCCCGCCCCGGGCTGGAATGCCTCCGCTTACTGCGGACATGACTGGCTGAACACACGGCCCAAGTCTTGCTCCTGAAGTCGCGCCTCGGCGAACCACATGCGCACCACGCTATCGGCGACCTCTAGGTCGCTGGTTAGTAGAGCGCGTGGTCATGCTCCTGCTCTGCTCTCCCTTTACCTCTCGGGTTGCAGCAACTATCCCTGGGCTTCTCTCTGCACCCTGGGTGACCTCTTGGGGGCAGCCTGAGTAGACTCCCAGGACACTGGCTTTGAATAGCTGCGGCCACTTTTGGAAGCGCGGCATGTGCGCAGTGAGGCTGTTGTATTCAGTCCCGCGGCAAGAGTGTTGAGCACAAATGTGGCTTCAGTTCTAAACACTCCAAGTGTTTGTTCTGATTGAAATCTGATATCAAGACAAGGGCAACTGACCAATGGCAGATGCGCTGTGTGTTGAAAACGAACTGATTACCCCCCCCCCCGTCAGTGTGTTGACCCGAAATCGCGTTAACTCGAGAAAAAAAAAATAGCGCGTGCGACTACGCTGCGCAAGCGCTGCTTCCTTTTTGCTTTTCACCAAAACTTCTTATATTGCCAAATGCTATTCACATAAGCAAAACAATAACTTTTTGGTAATATAAAGAGGCGACAAATGCAAAATGCGCATTATTTTAAAGAAGGCGCGAAAACGCTGTGCAGGCGCATTTGCGTTTCTTTTTTTTTCGAGTTAACACGATTTCGGGTCAATGCACTGACCGGGGGGGGGGTATCAGTTCGTTTTCAACACACAGCGTATTCAATGTCTTCCCCGGTCACTACCAGCTCCTCATTCCTAGGCTGCCATCGTCTCAACTGTTGTGTCAAGGTCTCAGAAACTCCGCACCTCATCCCCAAGCACTTCCAAAAATCCGCATTTCGAGATTCAGCACTGTCTCAATCATCCGCTACCACAGAATAGCTACTTGTAAGACACCAATATGACTAATTATGCTCGTAAGTTGGGTACGTCTAATAAAAGAAGAGAGCACTGTATTCGGACGATTAGGAAACTATACACTCTAGCAATTTTTTCAAACTTTTTTTGCTTGATTGCTAGCTAGCTAGTTATGTCGATGCCGAGCGATGCTTCGAGATCGTAAAGCCTCTGTATGCTAATCGATATTTTGGCTTGCTTTCCTGCTTGCTTCCAACGGATTCAGCCCAGATGCTCATTGAATTGCTGTAGGTCAATACTCAATAATGGATTCCATGTCTCGGAGCCACAAACGGTGACATCCATGGATCCTGCGGCGTCTAATAAAAGGGGGGCTCGCCACGCCAAAGATTATGACATGATATTGCATCAAGGGTACAAGGCTGTTCATTCTATTTCAACATTATATCTGAATACTTAGGTCTTGGGAGAACATGCATCTGAATTTCCCCGATAGTTGGTTTCAATGTTTTGTTCTTAATCCGGACACACAAATCTCTCTTTTTTTCTTTTGGGGAAAAAGAAAATCGAAATGCGAGCGGTCCCTTCACACAGTCGTAAATGCTCAAGGACCCAGCGTTTGATAATGAATACAATGCCGATAAAAGTAGGTTACGAAAAAAAAAAAAAAGGTCGTTTTCCCCGATAGAAGCCCTCAAACATGAATTCACGTTTTCGCCACATTGCCTCTCCTTCTTTCACCTGCAGTGTGCTAGTTTCCTACCCAGCTTATCACTTTTCTATATTTACTTGGAATATAGTGGTTGTCAGCCGTCTGCGATAAATCATTACGCGCAGGACGAAACCTAGTGCAGAACAGCGGCGCTGGACAGAGCCCAGCGCTTGCCCGCTCCCGTGGAGCCATACTACCACTGGGAGCTTGGAGCCGGCTTCTGCTCAGTGCCATGCAGCCTCGCGATGCGGAGGCTGAGGCAGTTTTCGCTGATATTAGTCCCGCGCGAGGTGAAGGGCAGAACGTCGCCAGTGCTTGGGGGACCATGCCGCCGTAGGAAGATGCTCGCTGCAAGTTGATCCGAATGGTACTCGGTACCCCATCCCCGACCGTCTCAGGCTCGTCTTCGCCATCACCCTGGGCCTCGAGTGTAGAAGCATTTGGGGTACTCCATGTCCGACAAATTCGAAAATCATGCACAACAAATCGGTCATTAGAAAAGAACACGACTTGTGGATCCTGAAGCAGCGTGCGACTAACCTAACGTGTCTGATATTAGCTTCACGTTCAGTATGCAAGACTTACCTCAGAGTCCAGGAAGGGAAATTCTGTACAAAGCTTGCATTCGAGCACTAGATCCATAAAGATTGGAGATGGCCCGGGATAGCTTGCTTATCCGGTAGAGCAGAAAGAAACCAGCGGTGTTTGTGGAAGTCACTCACCAGGAACAAGGCTGTTGGTGGCGCCCAGCACAACGAGGTCGACGAGGCGGCTGAGTGTCGGACTTGGCAGAAGCACCCGATACCAGCCTTTGAGAGCCCATTGCTGGCCGGCGAAGCAGTTGAAGAAATGGCAGCCATAATGCAGATACGGAGAACATGGAAGCCCGTTCAGGCTCGAACAGACTGGGTGGAAAGCCATGTGCTTCCCACTGTTACTGCGGTCCCTACTCCATTCGACTTCTTTTCAAGGTGTGATGAAATCCGTGTAGCCTCAAGCTAAGATACGAAACCGCAATTACCGATGCAATTGAAGAAGCTGGCCTTCAGTCCAAGGCTTTGATTGAGAGGAGTCTTTCCCCTTATCTGCCGGAGTGAGTCCTGACAGTTCGCCTGGATATAGAGGGCCGGAAATACGACGAGCTGTAAGTGCGACATCGTGAGCCATCGGCTGGAGTTGAGGCGTAGGGTTTCTGGACAGTCTGACTGCTTCTATAGGCCTCCCAGATAAACTTCGCGCAAGGGTTCCACTGGCTCAATGGGAGACTCGGGAACCTGGTGTGAGTGACAATAGGTGCTCGAGGGTGGCCCCGAGCGGGAGCTTCAAAGCTCTCCGTGAGCCGCCATCGCCACCTTTCGACGAGTCTGTGGCTTATGCCGGGCGATGTTCTCGACTCCGTCTGTGGTAGATGAATATCGGCCGTAGGACAAGGAGAGAAATCCTGTGAAGCCAGTAGAGTCTCTACGCACAGAAGACTTGAGCCTGCGGTGGAATGATTATTCGTTCCTCAAGTCGGATTTGTACTATGGGAGTTGCCCTCACTCCAAATAAGAGTTGATAAGAGAAACGATGATACTACTGTTGACAAGAATTAGTCGTCGTGGAATTATCTCGAAAGGCACTCGGGCGTCATACAAAATGGGACCATGGCAACATGACGGCCCCCAGCAAAGGCTTCGACGTAGTAAGACGACCCCCGCCACCGGGCACGTAATCCAGTCAGGATCAATACAGTCAATCCGGGCAAGAGCAGTTAATGCATATAAATTGCAAATTCCCGATGGAAGCTTCATATTGAAAGTTATAAATACCTGAGCGGAATTCCGCGGTGAACTCTGTTCTACCAGATGTGTTGGAGTCCGTTCTCTCCATTTGGCCCGAAACACACCAGCCCGAGACCAACACTGCCTTGAGGAATTTCTACGCCCAAATCACGATACAGGTACCGCGGACGCACAAAGGAATCCTCTGCAGTGCTCCACCTCCGAAGCGATCCAGGTCATCTTCAGTGGTCCTCCCGGATCGCGTCATCCGGCTCCCAAAGTGCCCCGGCGAGGAGTCATCGGGCTCAGCGGGTCCAACCGGACATGATTGCACCGCTCCGAGCCGCCACACCACAAATTGCCGTCGTCTAGGCCACAGTCAACAGTTCCTGAGCAAATTGAAAGGCAGGTTGATTCTGGCCCACTCCAGCCCGTATTCGGTGAAGGAATCACTGTGCCGTGCCTGAGCAATACACATTGTTCGGTATTATCCACCTGTGGCTCAGGCCACATTTGCCACTTTCGCATAACTATCATGTCAATATAATACAGCGCAGAAACATGCACGTTAAATACCTCCCCCCCCCCTCTCATTGTTCTCCCGCAGCCAAGAGCGTAGTCTCCTCAGTTCCTTTCGATGCTCATGTATATGGCTACACATACAGACGTCCCCATCACTACTGAATCATACCACGGCCGCAGAAGCATAGACATCTGGACAGTCAGCCCACCGAAGCAGAAACAAACCTTTGAATACTCCCAGCCATGGCTCTCCCGTTCCCCATCCCGCCGGGCCTCCTCCCCGCGGACTTCACCATCCACCGCACCACCGAGGCCGACGCGGAGCGCATTGCCGAGATCTACTACGCCGCTTTCCAGACAGACCCGGGCAACACGTACTGGTGGTCTGCCGAGACACCCGCCATGATGGAGTGGATGGTGCGCCGGATCCGCCGTAAGATGCGCGACAAATCCGTGCGCCACTTCAAGGTCGTCGACGCCCGGGCCGGGGACATGGTCGCCTCCGCGCGCTGGGATGTGCCGCAAGGGTCCGTTGCGTTCGGCGAGTGGGTGGGCGGAGACGGAGTTAATGCCGTTGGGTTGGAGTTGGACGTCCCGGGGCTGGTGAAGGGCGAGGGCGAGGTCGAGGTCAATGGCGAGGTGCCGGCCCTCCTGGCCGGTGGCAGCGATGCACAGCGTTCCTTATCGTCCGAGTCTTTGGACATCCCGAGAGGCGCTGACCCGGAGCTCTGCCGAGGTTTTTTCGACGGGCTGAGCAGAATGTCTTCGAAGTGGATGGGCGATGATATGTTGGGTAAGCAGCGAGGCGTTCCCCGGCCAAAAGTGATAGGATGCACGAGGATGAGGGACTAAGTAACATCAGGCCTGTCGCTGATTGCGACGTCAACAAAGTATTTCAAACGGGGCGCCGCCAAGGCCCTGATACTTCCCATGCTGAAGATTGCCGACCAAGAGGGCATCAAGACTTATCTCGAAGCCACACCCGCTGGGAAGCCTATCTACGAGAAACTGGGCTTCCGTGAAGTTGAAGTCCTCGAATTTGACCTGGATAAGCTGACCAAGGACCACCATGGGGTTTACAAGCTCTGCATCATGATTCGGGAGCCGGAAGCAATAAATTCTTTCAGCGACTCATAATAACCGCCTTCGACATCAGGGCTGCAAGGAGCACCTTCCCAGAGTCACAGAGGCGATTATGTGGTATCGGACTCCAAGCGTGGCTCGCTGCCCAAGAGAGCAATTCATATTACTGGCCTACAAATAGATTGAAGTCTCAAGATTTATCTCAACTTGACTGGCGGCTTAAAGGCTACATATGTACATAGCTAAATTAGGATCAAGGAGCATTGCCCCACTGATATAGTGGTCAAAAGCTAATTGGTGTTATGCCCACGCTGAAATATCACAGGCACTTCAGGGCAAATATCCCGCATGCAGCTCTGCATAGATGCCTATCCGGTTGACGGCAGTGAGAGCTGCATCATATTTTGTAAAAACCTATTGCCTGAACTAGTATGGGATGATCTCAATCGCTGAATGGTCGACTGCCTATCAGTCACATTGGCCACGTGCATTAACACGAGAATCATTCAGCATTGATCTGACTACCCGCATCCTGAATGTGCCTCTATTTGGTAGTAGAAAGATAGTAGATTTGGCTTTCAAAGCTATGATTGAGGGGCTCCATCTGCATATCCAAGTTCATATCAACTACCTAAACATATCATAGGTCAAAAGTGTCAATCATACATGCTCGCAATATACTGTGCCTTGGCATATCAATATCATGGAGTAACCGCTTGGGGGCCTAAAGAACATTCATGTATTGCATATGCAGTTAATTACGCATGATTCACAAGTAACATTGCCACATCCCCACTAATTATCAATGCTAGAAGAGCGCATATGACTGAAAGGTATTTTGACATTAATCTTTGGCATTTTCTGTGAAACTTCCCAGGAATCTTAAACCATTGTCTTGGGCTTTTTCTTTTCGGGTATGACATGACCCATTGGTTTTCTTGGTCTCTATTCGCCAACCAATTTTGGTCGAAATCTCAAGTACCGGCAGTTTTGAGGAAAAGCTCATTGATGGGCTCCTCGGGGACCTGGGTGTCGGCCCTTATGTTCCTCATTTTGCGGCAGCTCTCGTTGCTTAGGGGCCTGGGGCCCTGCGCGTCAATCCGCTTCCGGAGGGCGTTGGCGATGTTCATGCTGGTGCTTTTAGCGCTCTTATTGTTGCCCAGTGTTGCCCACCGGCGGAGTTCAAACTCCAGTGCGAGTTGCTGTTCCATGTAGTGCGCCCTCAGGTTCTCCATGCCTTTGGACACGCAGGTCTGATTCCTGGACACTTGGTCGAACACCACGGACCGTTGTGTTGTAGTACCGAAGAAGGTCTTGCCATCATGGTACAGTTCGTCGAACTCCCTGAAGACCGAAGAATCCCTCATGTACTTGTGGACCCAGTCCAGTCGATTGTTCCAGTGTCGGATGTCGAGCACCACGTCGACGTGGTAAACCGGCTCGTCGATTTCTAGTCCCATCATCTCCGCCGCGGTCTTGCCGACCAATATCAGCCTGACAGGGCCATTCGTGCCTTTTTTTGTATACTGCCCAAGTTGGTCATTGAGGTCCGCAAGTTCTATAGTGGATCAAGAAACCGTCAGCGCAGAGGCTCTCGTATTTCCAACCCCACGTGGCATTTACTTACTATCTGTTATGTCTTGTTTGCTGAGTGGCTTTAGATCATTGAGTGCATGGTTGGCTTGGTTACCTGGTCTTCCGACTGCTGAGAGATCCCTGGGTCCGCTTAGGTGGTGTCCATGACCGCTTGAAGCAGGTGACGTGGTTAATGAAGTAGGCACCTGTGACTGTGGCTGAGAAGATGGTCCTCTGTTATTAACCCTGGCCGAAAGGGCTTCTCCATGGACTTGTTCCGAGACTCCACCAGCTGAAACATTCGAAAAAGCCGGATTTTTACTCCTGTTTGGGATAGTTTTTGGGGGCACCTGTGCACGCTCCTGAGAAGATAGTCTGCTCTCGCCAACATTGGCCAGAGAGACTCCTCTATGACCATGTCCCGAGACGCGTCTAGCTGTCACGTTCGATGGAGCCGGTATGTTACGCCCGATTTGGGCAGTCTCTTGGGGCAATTGGCCGGCGACAGATGTCTTATGCGAGCCTTCAGTGGTTGCTGCTCGGGGGCTGTCCTCAAGGGGTCTTCTTCGGACTTGGGGAGGTTGAGGGCCGTTCACATTGTTTCCAGACCCATTTTGAGTGGAAGGGCGAGAGTTCGTCCTGGTGCCAATTTGATGCCTTCTCGGGGTAGTGTGAGCCTGATTCGAAGCTGCGGGCAAGTTTTGCACGCCATGAGGTCTGGCCTCGACGGTTGGACCCGTCAATGCAGGCGCCTGAAGGATGTGCGGGTATCCGTGGTGTACGCCTCCCTCTCGCCCTGAGGTTGAAGCCACGGGCGATGTGTAGTTGTTAATTTGCGTAATATGGTTAACAACCTGTAAGGTTGGGTTTGGGATTGGGCTCGGATTGGGTGGTTGAGCAGCCTGTGTTCCCAACAACTTCGGAAGTTGCGGGTTTTCTCCCACGTGAATAATGATGTAACATGGGAGCATCTGGGTACCAGGCTGCATATCCGGTGCGATAATGGCGGAATCCAGGGCGACTGGCACCAGTGCCATGCTCTGCTGGTTCGTAGGGACTCTTCTACTCATGGTCTCAAAATAACAGTATCAAAGAAATTGGTCCAGGGATGCTCCTAGAACGTTGTACAGGAGCGAGTGCTTCCTGCTTATAGCCTCATAGCCAATATCTACCCTGTCAATTTGGCCATGTTTCCAATACCAGGCGTACCAGGCCAGTGGGCTGAGGCTCAGTCTGGGGACCAACGTTGACCTGTTTGTGAAACAGTATCGAGCACTGGATCTGCCGCAGAGCACCAGCCTACTCCAGTAACTGATCTTGTCAGACTCCGAGTTGGAAACAAGTGCGTGCGGCTTCTTAAATGGCGAACAACTGGGCCAATACTGACTTGGGCCATGCTGTCCAATATCGATCCATGTACCCAGCCTTCTGTGGTCTGGTCCTGGGCCAGTGACCGAGTCTGAGGCCGGCAAACAGGTCGAGGATGGGCGAGGCAAAGGCCCGGCCGGTTGGCCGAGGCCTTGCGAACTCGTACGGATCACATGAGAAAGGTGGCCATGTGGGACCTATTGAAAACGAGTGGGCAGCTTGGCGGCGAGCGCAGAATACAGATTCTTATGTATGGTCATCCAAGGTCCGTGGCTAGTCCTTGGCTACTTAAGTATACAAGCGGGGACATTGGGAACATGGCATGCTAATGGTACCACAAGCAATACGTTAGGCGCAAATAACTAAATGGCATGATGCGGCGACCAGCAAATTGACTTAAGCAGCACTTTGGAGCTCCAAAAGCTCCGAAATTTTGGTAAATCCGGAGCGAATACCCGAGCAGAACTGGGTTGAGTGATATCCCAGGGTATTCGTTGGTAGGGCGGCTTAAAAATAGACTGCTCACATCGGTTGATCAGTTCTGTCAAGGATGGCCTGAGTTATTGCGGCCGGAATCATGACACGCGCATATATGCTGCGACCAGTACAGCCCCAGCACAAGAGCATATGAGATTACCGGCACGCAAAGTCCCACAGCATGCCTTTCAGCTTTTTGTATGTTGGACGAAGCTGTTTAAGATGTTCTTTCTCTGTCTCTGCACGTGCCCGGGCTAATCTTATTCATCCAATCCATGCCAAGCTGAAAACAAAAAGGGCAGAGCGAGACAACGGTCCCGCGTCTACGACACGGATCTCCGCAGTGTGGGTTTTCCAGGACGCAATCAAATGTCGGAGACGACAGGGTGTCGGAGGTGGAAGGATTCGTGGATGCAGGTCCTGGATGGATGCAGGTCCTGGATGGATGCAGGTCGGCGGCCAGAGGCCTGGGGTCTTTCGGCCAGCGGGATGAAACGCCGCCCCTCACATGACCATGAATAAATCATATTAATAAGGCGAGGCCAGGTCGACTGGTGCACACCACTTGGAACAACAACCCGCCTGGGCCTGGAGGCGGAACTGGTACTTGGCGGACGTCCCAGGTCTTAGACGCCATTGGCTGCATCGTAAACGCAGTAGGGGGGGGTCACGACTAGTTCCCGCGCCCGTGAGGGCGACATGATTTGGGGCGGACAGGATCCGTGGCGCGAGAGTGGGTACTCACTATTCCGCTCAAGATTTATCTTCCGTCCCGCTAGGGCGCTTGAGCGCTCGGGGGCTGAGGCGATGGCTTAGGCCTGAGGCCTGCTGGGTTGAGCGTGCGCTGGGTGGTGAAGAAGATTGGATCCCCGAAAACGGGGATATCACGGAGAGTTGTTCAAAGAGTGGTGACACTGATCAACCGCAGCCAGCCAGCCAGCCAGCCAGCCATCCATTGTGTGCTGAGTGAGAGATGTGCATACCTGGCGCAAAGTGTGAACTCGGTGGGCCCGTGAGCATCCATCCGCCGTGGTGCATGGGATCCTCACCCAAGCACGTCGACGACCGGGTATCGGGTGCCGATGGTAGTGTACACACGGTACATGTACAGGCACAGCCCGGCTTCGTTGGCTAGACACAGCCCTCGCCTCTGCCGTCGTGGACTCGCGTCGTTATTTTCTGGGTCCCAATGACCCCCGCCCTGACTGGTCCGATTTCCGACTGAGTGGGTGGGCGAGTGAGTGATGAGTGAGTGAGTGAGTGACTTGTCTGCACAGCCAGCTCACCATCTCTAAGTAGTAGTAGCAGCAGCAGCAGTAGCAGTCCGACCCCTTTTTCGTAAACCGTGGTGCCCAGTCACCCCTGCCCTGACCCAGCTGAAACCTTGCATGGACCCTGAGTGCATCGCAGCAGCAGTGCAGTCAGTACATGCGTTGCGTGGGTAGTCAGTGAGTTGTTGTCGAGGGCCATTTAAGGGTTCCAGCTCCTTCTTCTCCCTCACCCTCGCCTCGACGAACTTTCCCATCAGGTTTCATCGGCAGCCTTTCACGGTCTACATACAAGTCTTTCTCACCTGAACATCGCCTTCCGCCTCCCACCATCTCAACCACCAAACCAGCATCAAAATGCCTGCCGAATCAATGGAGATGCCTCAGATGAACAACAACATGGTGGCCCAGCCCCAGACAACCGAGCAGCCCGTAGGTATCACATCACCCGCCAAGTGGCACATCGCCAAGCTTTGTCCGTCTCTTGGCCTCTGGCGCATCCTCCCGCCTTGGCACCCAGCCCTGACAGTTCTTGGCGTTGTGCCAATGCGCTGATCATTCAACTACACCCATTCGATTACTTCGCATGCACCTTGCGTCACGACGACAATCATTCGGGTCGCTGACTGAAATTCATTCTCACAGAGGGCCGAAGAGCCCATGTCAATGTCCCTACGTGGAGGTGGTGTCTGCGAGGATGTGAGTCTTTTCCACCGACGCCCCGCCACTCTGCCCCTAAATTCAACCCGGCAAGGAACATGCAGGCTAATCATTTTGCTGCCGGATCAGTGCTGCTGCTGCTGCGCCGGATGTTGTGCCCTCGAGGCAATCTGCTGCTGTCTCGGCGCAGAGGAGGTCGCCGACAACCTCTAAGCCCCAAAGTCCGAATAAATCATATACAGAGGGAACAGGACGAACGAGAGAGATAAACGACTGGCTCTGTAATAGTGGCACAGCCTACCACAGTGCGAGACGAGACAAAGGATACCCCAATGGAGAGCAACGGAGGGCAATGGAGACAGGCCCCGAGCCGTGATGAGATGTAAAACAACGCCAACTTGGAAGAAGAAGCTCCGGGCGTTCAGAATCATTTGGATATGAATGGCGCATAGACCCTGGGATGGTTCAGCAAGAGATTCACATTCTAATCCCCATCCCAACGTTTACCTCAGTGACGCTCAATTGTTACCTGTGCCGTAAATTCATTGCTTTTCCTGCGGCCGTCAGGGCCGAAGAGCCACTTTGATAAAAAGAGGCCTCCACTCTCGTGAAACCCATCACCACCCCATATTGTTCGCTGAGTCTGACATCTTCCCCGGTCACCGAAGGAAAATTAATGCAACCACAGCCTCCGACCGAGGAGGCAATGCTTACTGGCCAGGGCTGACTCGCCTGCGGACACTTGGTGTGTCCCGAGGCCTGCATCCAATCACATTTCTGCAAGTGCTTCACTCGCACCCAAAGCCACACCAGACCAGACCACCTCACTGGCAGGATTCAAGCCCACGGGCCAGGCAATTTCGATACGCAACAGGCGTGGACTCATTCCGCCGCCTCTCGGACCTGGCAGGACGGGGCCTTCAAGTTCCCTCTCAACCTTCAGTCGAGGAGGAACGCCACACCTGTCTGTCGTGCACCAGGCCGGCGCCGGAATCAGCCAGCCCAGGTCCCACTTTTCAAGCTCTGTCATTTGACTCTCGCCTACTGGTAGTCTGGTACTGCCTGCACATCGTCATGTCTCCAGTGCTTATCCTCACCGCAGCAGCGGGGACACATACACGGCACTCTGAAAAACGCCACAACTGAGTTTGGCCCCTACGCGTGGCCCATCAGATCGGCGCCTGGATGTTGCTGATGGGGCGCGCTTTTCACGCCTGGTGCCACCCTCGGAGAGCCTTCTCTTCCTCCCTCACCGCTTACGTCGGGCGGCACCCAACTTGACACCAACCGGTCTCATGGGACCTTACAGCTTCGACTTGGCCGCGCCGCTCCCCTTGACCTAGGGAAGCACCCGAGATGTCAGCCGATTCCACACAGCAGAGGCACTGTGATCATGCGCGTGTAAGTAAAAAGGGCGAGGGGCGTTCTCGCTTACCTCCTTCTCCGTCGCCTCCCGGATCCTCCGCCCGAGCTCGGCGTTGACCCTCGCGAACATGCCGTACGTCCGCTCCCGCGTGTCCTGGCGCGCCCCGCACAGGTGCACCGACACGTTGTGCACGAAGTTGTCCTGCTGGCCGGGCGTGCGGCCGAGCACCCTCCACAGCCCGCCGGCCTGGGCGTAGTCGTCGGGCCCCAGCTCGGAGAACACGCCCGTCACGGCCCTGCCCTGCCACTCCTCGTGCGCCGCGGTCGGGCTGACGGCGCGGTGCGCGAGCGGCTGGTAGGTCGAGGGGTAGTTGGCGCTGGCGCCGTAGTTGCCGTCGACGCTCATCGCGCCGTCGCGCTGGTACGGGTTGAAGGCGCGCAGGGGCCGGTTGACGGGGATCTGCTGGTAGTTGACCCCCAGGCGGTGGCGGTGGGTGTCCGGGTACGAGAAGAGGCGCGACTGCAGGACGGGGTCGGCCGAGGGCTCCACGCCCGGGACGAGGTGCGACGGCGCAAAGGCCGCCTGCTCGATCTCGGCGAAGTAGTTCTGCGGGTTGCGGTTGAGCGTGAAGCGCCCCACGGGCCGGAGGGGCACCTCCCCTTGCGGCCAGACCTTGGTCAGGTCGAAGATGTTCCAGCGGAAGCGCTGCGCCTGCTCCGGCGTCAGGACCTGCGCGTACACGGTCCAGCTCGGGTGCTCGCCCCGCTCGATGGCCTCGAACAGGTCCTGCGTGTGCCAGTCCGGGTTGTCGGCCGACATCTGCGCCGCCTCCTCGTTGTTGAAGGTCTTGTTGCCCTGGTCCGTCTTGCAGTGGATCTGCACGTAGACGAAGGAGCCGTCCGGCTTGGTCCACTTGAAGGTGTGCCCGGAGTAGCCGTTCATGTGCCGGTAGGAGTAGGGCGTGCCCCGGTCCGAGAAGAGGTGCATCACCTGGTGGACGGCCTCCTGGTGGGTGCTCAGGTAGTCCCAGAACATTGTGGCATCCTTCAGGTTAGTCTGAGGGTTACGCTTCTGGGTGTGGATGAAGAGGGGGAAGTTGGTAGGATCGCGGAGGAAGAAGACTGGAGTGTTGTTGAACACCCAGTCCCAGTTGCCCTCCTGGGTGTAGAATTTGAGTGAGAAGCCTTGACGAAGTGTCAGCAGCCTATTAGCAAGAGTGTTCATGCCAGAGAAATCCCACCTCGAGGGTCACGCGCAGAATCAGCGGATCCCTTCTCGCCTCCAACGGTTGAGAAACGAGCCACCAGCGGCGTCTTCTTGCCAACCCCATTCAGCATATCAATGGAGCAGATGTCACTGACGTCGTGTGTGACCTCGAACTCGCCATAGGCACCCGCACCCTTGGCGTGGACGACACGCTCGGGGATACGCTCACGGTCGAAGTGAGCCAGCAGGTCGATGAGGTGGAAGTCCTGTAGAAGGAGGGGCCCTGGCTTCTGGCCGACCCGTTGCCAGCTGGACGGGTTCTCAACGGGGCAGCCATTGGAAGTCGTGTAGACTGGCTTCTCGCCGTAGCGGTATGTTGGCTTATCGTCGGCGACCATCTTGTTGGACGAGATGAGCTTGACTGATAAAACTCTTCACAGATGTCAAGACCGGTCCAGATATGTGCTAGAGCTGTAATACTAGACAATTATTTGGGTTTTGAGAAACTCCACTTTGCTCGACAGAAAGGCAAGAAATGATGAGACGAAACGACCGGCCAAGTGGCGAAAGGAGCTATCCTCATAGACAACAATAACCCCCGCCATTGACATCCTCTACATCGGGCTGGTACATATGGATACCGCCATCCTGCAGCTTTCCGTCCGTACGTTTTGAACGCGGAGCAGGTCACGCTGGTCTCCTCCCCGTGAGAATGCCGAGAATCTGTGGGCCGTGTGCCAATGAACGGGCGGATATTGGAATACGGCACAGATCTTGGTGTGGGAGTTCTTGGGACTTGCATGCTGTGTGGATCCGATGGAGGAAAAACCCACCCGGTTGCCACTTTTCCGAACGTAATTGCTCTCCTGAGCCTTCTTGGCCGGATCCTCAGCGCTGACGAGTCCGGAGCGGCCACGAGGAGAGGGGTACGAGCGTTTGCACGATTGATCTGCCGGTCACTGGGTGTGGTGATGTAGCCCCCAAGTCATAACTGCGCCCGCCGGAAGAACAGGCCGAGGATCTGATACTTCAGCATATTGAGACCAGGCCAATGATAATCACCATGGGCGACTGTTCCATCAGGCCGCTAAGCATGCAGTTACAAGACGGCCGCTAATGTAGGCCAAAAACAACAACGCAACATCAGTTTTTTTAGGATCCTTGTGTCTTCAGTGAGGCTCGTAACAAGGCTGGCAGGCATTCCGCCACACAAGTTCACACGCTCCTGAAAATTCCACCACAACACATTGCGAGCGTACGACAGGCCCTGGCAGAACCATTTGATCGTGACGAGCGTCCGTGTGGGACGTATTTGATAAGTTAAGCGAAGGCGGTTCCCCTCGTTTCCCAGTAGCCAGGCGTCGACAGATCCAGCCATGCACCCAAACAACCAGTTGACTGACTTTCTTACCTGCCATGTCCGAGTTGCTGATGCCACTTGACGGATTGCTCACGTCACTGACTACACACGAGCCTATATTTGGGCTTTATGCCCCTCTACCGCAAAAGTATTGGAAGCTGCTGATCCCGACTGTTCGGTATTCGGCATGCGCTCCCCTGCAGCCTGCTGCAGTAGTAATCGTTACCTCTCATCTTGGCTCCCATGTCAGGCCTCCTCCTGCAGCACCCACGCAGTCACTGTTGTGGACTCCATCGCCGCGGGCTAAAAGAACGATCTCGCGTCTGTATTCATTAAACCGTATTATCGCATAAGCTTTGTATGTACATGCTGTTCCAACCTACAGTGCACTCTCGCCCGCCTAATAAACGCCGTTGCTAAGGTCAGAGATTCTCAGACTGTCTGCCTGTCAGTGTTAACCGCCCGTGGGGAGACAACCAAGCAAGTGAAGCCCATGGGGGCCGGGGTTTTGAGCGCTGGCGCGTGCCTCTTGGCCAGTTTACTCTTGAGAGACGGTTTGCTGTTCTGGTCAGTACAAAGCCCCTCTCTGAAGTAGGTAGGCACTGGGGAGAGATATGGCCAACTTACCACCAACCAGTCCATACCCTCTGTCACACCACTGCCGTCAACCGCCGAACACGCCATGATGCTCCAATTCCTGTCCCTCAGCTCTCCCAACCGCAGCGCCTGTGAGATGTCGCCCGCCCCTTTTGCCCCCGGCTGGTCCTGCTTGTTCGCGAACACCAGCAGAGCAGCGTCCTTTAGCTCCTCCTCGTTGAGCATGGCTGCCAGCTCGTCCGCTGCTGTTTGTAGACGCTCTATATCGGTGGAGTCGACCACGAAGATGACGGCTGCTGTGTTCGCGTAGTAGCACCTCCAATAGGGCCTGATGCTCGTTTGGCCGCCGAGATCCTGTTGCAAGCGTCAGCCGAGCCCGTTCTCTCCGGAGGCCGTTGCCGGTGGGGAGGTAGGAGGGGGCGCACCCAAACATTGAAATTCAGGTTCTTGTATGTGACAGATTCAACATTGAAGCCGATCGTTGGGATCGTTGTGACGACTTCGCCTATCTGTTCTGCGTATCAGCAAAGTGCCACGCCGGCTCGAAACAGGAGCCAAGCGAGTTTCGTACTTTGAGTCTGTAAAGAAGTGTCGTCTTGCCGGCATTGTCCTGGATGGAAAAGCATCAGTAAGCACGGACTTCGGCTCTGGCACATGCATCCCGTACCAAACCCAAGATTAGTATCCTAATTTCCTTCTTTGCCCACAGGAGGTTGGACAGCCATGACATTCCCTGACCCATGTTCGCTTGTGATCCTCCGAGAACGCCGTTTGTGAACCAACGTGTTGCGCGCTGCGGGTGTGGCCGTGTGTCCTCTGGTGTCCGGGGCCTCGGTTCGGGCGTTTGTCGTTCGCGCCAGGTTGATGTTTCACCGTTTGCGGAAGTGAAAGACAACGGTTCCGGGAGCCGTGTTGGATGAAGAAGGGTCGCCGGATATGCTGGTACGGTCGTGTGCGTGAGGAGAATATGGAAGAAGGAAAGCTGCCAGCTGGGTTGATTTCCAATAGGAAAAGTTTCGAGATAGATGCGCTGGTACTCGCTTCCAAGCTTGGCACAATGGTTGCATCAGAGGCGCGGGCTGTACTGCTGACTGCGTAGCTCCAACGCTTGCTGCTGCCGAGCGTCAGGCTCCTCCTCCAGCTGGCTCAAACTCCAAACCCAGGGCCAGCGGAGGGGGGGGCCAAGGGGTCAATCAGGCTGTCTGGACTGTCTGGGCTGTCAGAGTTTGGGCGATCGGCCCTGGACCGTCCATCGGCTTGCCCGTCCAGCCGTCAAGGCTAATCTGCCCTGCCTGCCCGCCAGTCAGTCAGGCCTAGTGGATTGATCAGTCATCCAACCTGCCTTTGCCAAGCCGTCCTTCTCCAAGGACAGGCTAGCTCCGTTTCTCCCATGGACGCTTGGGCCCGTATTTGCACGTGACTGCACCACACCCAAAAAATTAATCCCAACCAGCGCAACTCGCCTCTGTCTGAGCTGGACCCTCCCCCCCCAATCGATCAACGAAGACGAACAACCACCCACTCGACATCGACGACAATCAGTCAAAATGCCGGTACGTACGCGCACGGATGGTCAGCCAGAGGGAGATGAGTAGGATGATTACGTCGCCATCTCAACAACATCGGATACGAGAGATGCAAGAGCTGGATTCGTGGCCCCGCAGGCCTGGCCTGACGGGGAAAGCGACCATGGGGAAACGGACAAACTTCACCACCATCGTGTGAGACCACAACGCTGACGGGTCATGATACTCTCCACAGAGCCACAAGTCTTTCCGCACGAAGCAGAAGCTCGCCAAGGCGAAGAAGCAGAACCGTCCCATCCCTCAGTGGATTCGCCTCCGAACGGGCAACACCATCCGGTACGATTGAGCATCCCCACGAGAAACTCATCCCATACTGCCTTACTGCGTGGGTGTACTTCACAGCACCGCACAGTATTGACCGTTGCGATGCGGATTCTTGCAAAGTGCATACTTGAGCGCACCGCCGAAGGCAAAACAACTCTTGACTAACACGATTCATCCCGTAGCTACAACGCGAAGCGGAGGCACTGGCGCAAGACTCGTCTCGGAATCTAGTTGCATCGCCCCCAACGACGCGACTGCCTCTTGCTGCTGCTCTCCTTCCCCACCGTTCAACCACATCTCGTTACGATACCGACCTTCCAGCTGTCACAACCCCACGATGGACGGGCGAAGAACACGGCCAGCGATGGAGGAATGATGACATGCAAGTGCTGGAGTGACCACGGCGTAAGGGCAGGGAAGAGAGGAATCATCATGACGGACCATATGACAGAACGTACAAAAGGGTTCTCTTCAACTTGGTCCCGGACAAGGTGTCTCGCTGGGTTTTTGTCGGCTCTTTTGGCCGAATATTGCATTTAGGGACTCGGGCAATGCAAAAAAGAAATGCCAACTGATTTGACGTACGATACCTGTCTTCTACAGGCATGTCGGAACCCCGTCCTTGGGGGCTGTGACAAGTATATAAACCACCCTAAGGCTGCACTCTCGGTGTCCAGCCGCCCAAACCTGGCCTCAAGTGCCAGCAGTGTGCAATCAGACGAACAACGTAAAGCCGATCTGGGTACAGTGACTAATGTCCTCTGATCTCGTTCATCTGCTTTTGAAAGCCCAACACGCTCGGTACTCACTACCAAATACGTACAGTTGCGTCACCGAGGCGGTATGTCCGCCCGCCTTCGTCGATGGTGCTGTCATCCGTGGCTTGTACACACGGCCTGCTAGTTAACTGCTTTACGGCTGTTGCGCTGCAAAACCATTCTTACGTTTTGCGGAATTTTTGGATAGCTTTGCAGGTTGCAAATGATGTTGCAGTGGGCTTCGCCCGAGGATGGCTGATGGCGCCCCCCCCCCCCCCCCTCCGAAAAGAAAAGACCAAGACTATGTTGAGCTGTACCGTGGGTACCAGGCCCTCCCACCCTGCTGGTTCACTTGTGAGCATGTTTGTCGGGTCACACCATGACGTCCAGAACATGACGACCAACTTGAGCGCTAGGTTAGTTAATGCAAAGATTCGCATCAGAAAAGGTCACAATATCACAAGCACAAGTCAAAGATTAGAGGATTCCAGTATTCTATTCTCTGTGACACCGCAGCCCATTCAACTAAGCGAAGCGAGAGTGCGACTTGCTGAGTGCACTCTCGTGGAGTGTGACCAAGATTCGCGAAAGTCGGCGTATTACTGATGTGTTCAGAAGCACAGCTGCTCAGGAAGCTGCTCCCTTCAGCTCGCCACAACTACCCGGGTCTGGAACCTCCCCTTAAAAGTAACGACTCCCGTTTCGCAGAGCCTGATCCTCCCAGAAAAAAGCAACCATTTAGTCAACCTCAAAACGCCGAGCGAGATGCCGGGAAGGGTAAGAGCCGGCCATGGACTGATAAGTAGGTGTGAAGTGTCACAAACCCTGCGGGTAACAGGATGCTGGTAACGAACAACCGGCTGATGATTAGCGGTCCTCGGCCCACTCGTTCTCACGGCGGATCTGCTCTTCCTCCTCAGGGGTGAAGTCGTTGGTGATGTTGAAGGTCTTGCGGATCTCCTCAGGAGACTTGCCCTTGATCATGTTTGCGACTGTCTTGCAGCCGACATCAAGCAGGGCCTTGATGTCCATGTAGTTGGCGGCAAGGATGATCTCGAAGAGCATCTCCTGGTCGACCTGCATGTACTTCTGGTCCCACTCATCGATCTCTGTGGTCTTCTTGCGGGATTCGGAGTCGTCATCCTGAGTGGGCAGGGGGTCATTGCGGTGATGCTTGCACCACTCAACAATTTTCTCGAGCACCGGCTGGGTGACGTTGGGCAGAGGGACAGGCTGGGTAGTGGCGGCCTCAAGACCGAGATCCTCAATCAGGTTCTTCAGGAGGATGGAACGTTCAGCGACGGGCAGCTCCACACGGACGATGCCGCCGTCGTTGCACTTTAGCTGAAGCTCTTGCTTGTCGCGGGGGGTCTCTCCAGACATGTTTGCTGATGGAAGTTCGGTGGTGGTTTGAGTTTCGGTTGAGTTGGTTCGGTGGTTGTGAACTAAGAAGCTTTGTGGTCAGATGCTGTAATGACGTGTGAAGTTGCAAAAGCAAATGTGGCAAGGTGGTGACGGTTGGAAGCAGAGAAGAGGTCTGGGGAATGACGGGCCGGGGAAGACGGGACCGAGGTGTTTACCTTGAGCGGCGGGTTGAGCAGTGGAGGGAAGATGTTGGTCGGTGGCAGTGACGATGGGAAAGTGAGAGGAAGGTCCGAGTCTAGTCAGACGGCGCGTGGGGTAGGAAGTTGGGAGGGTCGACTTAAGTGGAGCCAATCACGGGCGTTGCCTGGAGGCGTGCAGGCTGGCTGGCTGGCTGGCAGCCTGGGTCCCCACAATGACTTTTGGAGGCGAGCGTTTTGACAACGAATATGAAATTGCTGCAGCTCTCCAGGCAGCTTCGATGCTTGCGACCCGACTAAGGAGGGTGGAAAGGGCAGAGCAGACTGTGCGAAGCAGAAATGGATTTGGCTTGGTCGAAGGCGAGGAAAGGAAGATGGGCAAGAAAAGATGATAGGAGATGCTGCCGAAAACAGTACCTAGGTAGATCGATGACTTACGTTGAGGAGTTGAGGTCTGCCTGGTTGTGACACCGTTGATGGTGGTTGTGTGGGGTGGTGCGTCGTTGGTGATGGATGGATGGGGAAAGTTCGCCGGAAACGAAGCTCACTCAAGATCGGAGGGTTTAAGTAGCCGTGGTTCTGCTGGTGACTTGGGCTAGGCAGGTGAAGTGGAAAGAAAGGCGCCAAAGGGACAACGCTTTATCCGAAATGGCCGCCGAACAACAGATGAATAAAGTAGCGTTGTACCTCCCTTCTTGTCGGCCGCAACGAATTCCACAATTCAAGAGCTGGCGGGACAATGTAGTCGACGTCTAAGGGAGGAAGTTGATGGAAGGCGCGGCGACCTCCCAAGAGGCCTTTTGGACGAGGACATTGTGATGCAGCCTCATACCAGGTATGCTATAATTGGCAGCAATAGGCCGCCAGCCGGTCTCCTGATGGCACAGAAAGAGACCCGGATTCCACAACAATGGTTCGTTATTAAACACTGTTTACTACCTGGTAGGAGGATTTCCCATCAGGCATCCCTCCATCGAAAGGTGGAAGAGACAACCTTGATACCTAGATAGATGGGATGCCTTGTAAACTGGGATGAATGATTTGCTGTCCTGTCTTTTTGAGCATTACTAGTGTACCCAGGTAGTATCGCAATCTCTTCCCGCGTGCCTGTGACTGGCCAAGCGTAGCACCTCATCATAGTAGTGCTCTGCGCAGCGCCCTGTCCGTCAACAATGTCATCCATCATTCTTTTCGGAAAAACGAAGACGAGGCTGGAGAAGGCAAGCCTTGTGGATGCCCTCGAAATGTTCCGCATCGGGAACAAACCTCATGGGGCCAAGCAGATCCACCTTCAAGGCTTCTAAACCGATGCGATCAAACCGATCAAACCGATGCGATGCGATGCTCCGCTAGCCTTCTGGACCACGGGAGTCTCCCTTTTCTGGGGCTGCATGGGCTGGCCAGCGCTGATCTCCCCAGGACCCCTGGCCCCAGCTGACGGCTCGCTAGCGTTGATTGACCAGCTACCACCCCTGCACCCCTGCACCCCTGCCCTGGCAGCTGGCTCTGTTGCCAGCTGAGTCCAGCCAACTCGACCCTATCTCCCAAACATGTGGCCTCGTCGTTTGACGTGGTTCCTGACGTTTTCATAAACAAACCTACTCAAGCAACTCATCACACGATTCGGCTCTCGCTCCTGCCAAATACGCCCTCCTGCGACATCTCCTGACCACTCCCGTCCTCTCCCTTTCTCCTACACTCCTCAACGATGCCGTATGCAGCCCGCTTGCCCACGGTCGAGAACGCCCCCTTGAAAGCCGCGATAAGGCCTCGCAGATGCTTGACCTGGAACCTCTAGGAAGAGACCGACGTCAGCATGTGGCGCCGTACATACCTGTTTCTCCTGCTCGTCCGCCTGTGGTTTGCCCTATCACCGAGCTATTTGCACCCGGACGAGAATTTCCAGGGCCCAGAGGTTATCGCAGGTAAGGTGGCACTCCCACACCCATACTTCCGCTCAGGCCCACCTGGGCGCGCTCGTCGAAACCCCGTCAGGCCGCGACTCGCGCCCTGCTGGAACAGACGCAGACGAGCTCCAAGGAAAAGAGCCTCGTTCCAGCCATGCTAACCAAGCCATTCCACACAGGCGAGATCTTCAAGTATCCCGTTCGGCTTACATGGGAGTTCACGAGCGACCACCCGATCCGAAGTGTCTTTCCCCTATGGCCCATCTATGGGCTGCCGATGCTCCTCCTTCGTTGGCTTTGGATCGGCAATGGTAACGATGGCGAGGTCCCGCCGATAGCCGTCTTCTGGACTCTTCGCGCCCTCATGTTTGTTTTGAGCTTCGTCCTCGAGGACTGGGCTATCCACGAGCTAGTCCAGTCGCCCCGGCATCGCCGCCTCGCCGTTTTGCTCGTCGCTTCTTCCTACGTGACGTGGTCCTACCAGACGCATACCTTTTCAAATGCGATTGAGACTTTGGTCGTTGCTTGGAGTCTGGTCCTGATAGAGCGGACTATTGCGATACCTGTAAACACGGTATGTGGCAGTCAGCTGCTCATTAGGACTGTCGTACAGGGGGCTGACGTGATTTTCTGTAGCTGCAAACTCCACTCCTGGCGCCCGCTCTGCTTGGTTCGATGGTCGTCTTCGGCTTCTTCAACAGAATAACTTTCCCGGCGTTTCTCCTCATACCGGGCCTTCGGTTGATCCCGTATTTCTGGAGGCGGCCCCTCGCGCTCGTAGCGACGGCATCCTCGGCGCTTTTTACCGCGTTCGTTGCAGTCTCTCTGGACACAGCGTTCTACAGCAGCCAGCAGATCTCGTGGACCGATCTGATATGGCACCCGATAATTACGCCCTATAATAATCTCATGTATAACATATCTCCCTCGAACCTGGCGCAACATGGGATCCACCCCTGGTATCAACATATCCTCTTCAACATCCCCCAGCTCATTGGTCCAGCGGCCGTCTTGCTTTTTACGCGACCGCATCTGTCTTTGCGCCTCTATTCTGCGATTTCAGGCATATCGGTGCTGTCAATATTCCAGCACCAGGAGGCTCGGTTCCTTCTTCCAACTATCCCGCTGATTCTCTCATCAGTAAGACTTCCGCACCAGAAAAGAATCTTGCGGGTCTGGACTGCAACGTGGATCGTTTTCAACCTAATTTTCGGCACACTGATGGGCATATACCATCAAGGAGGAATTGTTCCCGCACAGGTGTTTATGAGCAAGCAGTCCGATGCGACAAGAGCAGTATGGTGGAAAACGTACATGCCGCCCATCTGGCTGTTAGATGGGAAGGCCGAGACACTGGAGACGCGCGATGTCATGGGAATACCAGGCGAAGATCTTTACACGGAGCTCACAAAGATCGCCACGTGTGACGTCCCGGCAGACAGGCGAAACCAAGAATACAAAAAGGAAGCCAACGGGACTTATCTCATCGCCCCTACATCAGCTACATGGTTGGACCCATATCTAGACAACAAGGGACTGGATGGTCTAAGGTTCCGAGAGGTATGGCGACACAACCAACATTTGAATCTAGACGACCTGGATTTCGCGGAAGACGGCATTTGGGGCACGCTCAAAAGGGTGATTGGGAGGCGAGGCTTAGCCGTGTGGAGGGTAACAAAATCATGCAAGCGATGAATACAGGAAAATGGTTGGAAAAGGTCCAGATTAGATACGCAGAGATACCCCCTTTCTCTTTTCATGAATGGATGAAATACTTCTTAAACCTCATGACAGGATCAAAATGCTCTTGAACATAATAGCAATAAGCTTTTATTGTCACCTATGGTATCTGGCGAGTCTGGCCCTCTCAAGCTCCAAATCGCAGTGTTCACTGCAGACCAAGCATCGGCTTATGTAATTGTGCTCGTAATTGGTCCTCAAAGCTCCCCACCTGTGGACAGCAAAGAACTCGATGAACATCAGGACCTCCGAATGCCCTGCCCAAGCACACCTACACCATCCGAGCTCTTGGCCTGATTGTACGTCCCATTTGCCAAAGCGGCTCGAAGAACCCTCAACATGGCCGGCTTCAGACTCGAACTTTTCAAGGTAAGTTTTGCACCATTCGCTTGCACAGTCTTTGGAATCCCCAATGGCTGACTGGTAATTGTGAAGTTTGGCATGTACCTTTTCTTTCCCATCGCATTCATGGGATACTTTGGCGTCAACCTCGACGAGCGCTTCGCAGTCCCCGACTTCTGGCCCAAACCTGAAGAAGCGAACAAGGTGCCGACGGAACGTGACGAGATCAAGGCCGAGCTTGAGAGGTTAAGGGCGAGGAGGCTCTACCTGCGGGACAGGCGATTGGCGGAGGAGGCGCGGGAGCAGGCCGCAAACCCCCCGCAGGCTCCGGAGCAGATCCGTGATCAGGAGCCTCAGGTGCAGCCTCAGCAGGAGAAGAAAAGCTGGTGGTGGTAGAGTGGTCCAACGGCTGCGAATCCACGGGTCCAAGACCATGGGCCACAGTACGGACCGAAGGGACGGGAACAGAAAACACCACTCAGTGTGACACTTTACGGCGAAGGGGTTAGGAAAAAGCACAGGCAATACCTCGGCAGGGGAAAGACATGATCTACTCCAATCGGCGACGTTTGGCTGGGTGAAGATGCTTCTTTGTTCACGCTTGCTATGGCGGCGTTCGGCTACGAATCCAGACCGTCCTCGAATGACGCCCACTCGTCCTCCGGCACGCTCGGGCCCTTCACAGCATTCGAGTATATAGCCTGGACCTCCGGCAGCTCAGACAAGGCCTCTACAAAGTCAGACAGATTCTTGACGTCGTCGACCGAGTCAACCGTCGGCCGCGTGTCCTCGTTGGGCGACCAGATGATCTCGGAGCTTAGGACTTTGAGCTCGAAACTCTTGGCGACCCCCTGCGCGATCTGCATGGTCGAGCTGGGCTGCGACCACACAATCATGTTGCCCTCGTCGTCCGCCTCCAGATCCTCCGCGCCGAGCTCGATTGCATCGTCCATGATCTCGTCCAGCCCGACCTTGTCGTGCTTCTCGAAGACGACCCGCCCCAGCCTGCGGAAGAAGAACTCGGTCGTGCCGGTCCGGCCCTTGTGCTTGCGTATCACTCCACCGACATCCTGCAGCGCGCGGAGCTTGTTGTCCGTCTCCACCTCCAGGATGAAGGCGTTGGGGCCGATCATGACCTCGAATTTCATTGACTCGAGCGTTGCGCCCGACAGTGAGCGGCCCTGGCCTCGTGCGATCGCCTGGTCGATGACGTTCTTGGGTGTACTGGCCTTCTTGGCTATAGATATTGCGTTGGCGAGGGAGGCATTCAGGTTCGGGTCGGGACCGTACACTGTATCGTAGACGTGTGAGCACAGGAAGCAAGGCAGGATAAAGGCAATAGGCCGCCCAAGGAATACAGACATTTGGAGTACAATGTTATGGCTTGTACAAATAGCGTGCGCTCGGAGGTCTTCCTTTGGTCCTCCCTGCCTTTCGTATGCTTGATCTTGGACCATTTATTGTGCCCAGATTGCGTGACGGCTGTTGTCGTGAAAGCGCGACGGCATCTTGGGCATATTGTTGCAGGGCGCGCAAGTTGGGAGGCTTGAGGAAGCAGGAAGAAAGTTCGCAGTCGGAGAGCCATTGGCAAGGATTGATGGAAAGATATATATCTACTGAGATTTACGTGCGCATGGCAGCTGTCCAAACTATAATGTATTGCGCCCAAGAACTGTGGGTGACGTCCTCGGGAAGCTTTTCCATCCTACGAGCAGCAGCGCTCCAAGAACATTCAATAATTTGGCGATCGCGCAGGTGGAGCCGCTGACAACCGATTGGAGCGACAGCGGCACCCACCTTGGTTAGAAACAGGGGTCCGCAGGTTGACTCCCGGTCTAGGGTGGGATGCTGCCAGCTGGAATGTCCATGTCCATGCATGTCCATGCCCATGCGCCCGTCTCCTACCAAGTCCTCCATCCCGAATGCTTTGTTTGGGCGAGTACCAAGATTTGATTCCCATTCACAACCCACAACGTCGGCTCGCTCCCAATCATGTCCTCAGAGTCCGCGCCAGAGCCTCCTGCCCCAGCCGTTCCGGAGAATGCCCCACGAGCGTCAGTAACGGCCCTCTCGACACCGGAGCTCGAGCTATCCAAGCTCCAGGCGCTGCCCGCGGAGCAACAAGACCTGTTCCTCCTGACCTTCGTTTCGACCCTGACGAAGCATGTGCTCTCCCTCACCGCCGATGACTGCACTGCGCAGCAGTTCTACCTCAAAAAGGAGATATTCCAGATCATCAACCTTACCACACCGCCGCCTACTCGTGTCATAAGGAACAGCCTTGGGAAATGTCTCGCCCACATTTTCGAGAAGGGAGACCGGAAGCTTCTGGTCGAGACCGTCAACGACCTCGTGTCCATAATATCGAGCGGCAAATCGAAGGGCGACGGCGAGGTCCGCGCAAAACATGCTGCTGTCTCCTGTCTTGGTGATGTCTTCGCGGCGGCCGGTGACAGCGTCACACACTACCATCACATGGCTTGCATGGCACTGCTGAAGCTCCTGAAAGGCTCGGCAAACCACGCAGGCCTCCGCGCGGCGTGCTTCACGGCACTTGGAAAGATTGCGAGGATGGTGGCCGGCATGATGGATGAGTCCATCGCAAGAGACATATGGAAGCAGGGCCGGAACCATGCCTCTACCGACAAGGGCGCCCTGGTTGGTGCTGCCGCTTGTCGATGCCTACGGTCGTTGATGCGGAACACCAACTACTTCAAAAACTCAAACGACTTCGACAAGGTCCAGACAGCCATGTTCAAGACCTTTGAGCATACATCCTCGACCACGCGACGAGCAGCTGCCGAGTGTCTGGCCGAGGCCTTTGTCAGGGGCTATTCGGAGTCATCTGCTGGGGAGACGTTTCAGGAAGTTGCAGTCAAGAAACCAAAGTCCAAGGCGGCGAAGCGCCAGTCGATGGGACCCGGCGCACTGCAGGACGAGGATGACATACCATCAAGGCCTGGGAGCCCTGCGCCCACCAAAAGAAACTCGAACCTGGCTCTGACCCCCGGGGACATGCTGAAAGCGCTGTCCACTCAGTACGGCCGCATGGCAACTTCTAACAAGGCCAGGGCCGCCATCGGGATATGCTACGCGACACTCCTGCAGCGTCTTGGGGAGAAGGCTGTCGAACTCCATTACCTCAACATCGTTGAAAACCTGACCTTGGATTTGCTCGGAAATCCCAACATCGTGAACAACCGTTACCGTCTCCTCATCTCTCGCCGCATCGTCGATCACTTGCTGCAAGATGTCGTAGGCAAGAAGATTCTTGGCGAGACTGGGCAGTCGCATGCTGCAAAAGTCCTGATCAACGACATTCTCAAGAATTACCCCCAAGCATTGAAAGAACGGCCAGAGCCAACCAAGAACATGCTGATTGCCGCGATGGGAGCGTTGGGCTCTCTAATGATCTCGCTTGGCTCCGCGTCAAACGCCTTCGCCGAATCCGCCAGGGATGCACTGTTGCAAGTCCTTCAACACCCGAGCTACACAGTTCAAGTCTACACTTCAGCCTGCCTCAAGACATTCGTTCTTGCGTGTCCGCAGCAGCTACTTCCCTGTCTTTCGGTGTGCATGAACAGCTTGAGTCGGGAACTCGGTGTGCTGGGGACAGGTCGTAACTCACAGCGGAAATGCACTGGGTTCTCCCACGGCCTAGCTGCCACGCTTAGTGCAAGTCCGGCCCGGCCGTTGTACGGCTCTGTTGATATCAACAGCCGCGTCCTCACAATGGCGACAAATTTGCTGAAGACCAGTGGAAAACAAGAGCTTCGTGTTGCTAGCACGCAGATTCAAGTTGCTTGGACACTCATCGGCGGTCTGATGTCGCTAGGGCCCAACTTTGTCAAGATCCATTTGTCCCAGCTGCTACTACTCTGGAAGAATGCGCTGCCGAAACCCCTCGCGAAAGATAACACGTCAGCGCGGAATTATCTTGAGGCGTCCTTCCTCGCACACGTCCGAGAATGCGCTCTGGGCTCGATATTGGCGTTTCTAGAGTACAACAGCCGACTCTTGACCGTGGATGTGTCAAAAAGAATCGCGACGATGCTGCAAAGCACGACAGCCTTTTTGAAGACCCTCCCAAAGAAGAAGATATCCGATGATATCTCTGAAAGACTTGCTCCGGCTTTACAGCTTCACGATATCGAGATGATGGTTCAGAGGCGAGTCATGCAATGCTACATCAAACTGGTGAACACAAGTCCAGCTGGTGGTAGTGAGGCGCTTTTGCAGTCGAATCTCCTCACCTTGGCAATATCACTTTTTGCCGACCCGGAAAATTACTCTCCTAGCTCTTTGAGTGCGGCGATCGCGAGCTCTGCCGGCACGTTTGAGACAATATGGGACGTTGGTGACAACTCAGGATACGGTGTGACCGGCCTTGTAACTGGCTTCAGCGTCAAGAGGCTCCCCGGGCAGCATGAAAGCGCCGTGGAGCAATCTCTCACAGAAGACAACAGCCCAGAAGACGCGATGGAGAATCTTTTGCTGTCCCCTGTGTGTGGCGCACTAGAGCACGACGCGTCAACACTCTACATTGGCGGATTAGAAGCATTCAATTGCCTGACGAACCCTCCGGCTACCGAGGTCGTGAATATGGCTATCCAGTTGTTCGCATTCGCATTTCCGCTTACGCCAGCCAAGGTCCAAGAGAGCATTCTAGAACAAATCGCCTCGTTCATGGCAGCAGGCTCCGGCGAACGCGACGCGGCTCGGAAAGCGGCTATCAAAGTCAACGTGGCCACAGCCTTCTTGTCAACACTCAAAGTTGCTGTCAAGGAGACCAAATCGCCCCCAGGAGATGTCACCAATCTGCAAGTCGAGAAACTGCTCCAAGACATGATCCGGGGCTTTGTTCTCGACCCAGACCAGTATGTGAGAAACTTGGGGTATTCAGCTATTGCTCGTCTTTGCAACGCTTGCGGCAACGCGTTCACGAATTCAGAGATCAAGTTCCTCGTAGACACGATCGTGGTCAACAGAGAGCCTAGTGCCAGGGCAGGCTGTGCCATGGCGCTGGGCTGTATTCAGGCCAAGGTTGGCGGCATGGCTGCTGGGTACCATCTCAAGACTATTCTGGGCATACTCATGTCACTCTGTAACGACCCGCACCCTACCGTGCATTTCTGGGCCCTGGAGGCCCTGGCGCGTGCTGCCGATGCCGCAGGCTTGGGCTTCTCTCCATATGTCTCGAGCGCGCTTGGCATGCTTGCTCAGCTCTACGTGTCTGATACGCACAATGCGGAGGTCGCATCTGCGATCTCCATGAACCTAGAGTTGGAGCTTTCCACGACGGCATCCATCACGAGATGCGTCGACTCTCTGATCAACGTCCTCGGCCCCGATTTGCAAGATATTAGCAAGTCCAGAGAGCTTATACTCACCCTTGTCGGGTATCTTCAAGATGAAGAGGACACACAAGTTCAAACGGCGAGCCTCGGATGTTTGGAGCATCTATCCCTGTATGCGCCGGGCTACATGTACTTCGCCGACTACGTGAAGCTGCTGCAGAAGTACCTGAACTCGGGTCATTCGACACTCCGAGACGTCGCCATCGATGGCATCTATAATATCATGAAGCGAGACCCGTACGATGTCATACGAGCCGCAGAACCAGGCCTGGAGGATCACTTGTGGCTCGCACTGGACGCGAACCCAGATCACGATGGTATTCGAAATATCATACAGAACTGGATGCGTCAGACCTGCCTGACCGACACGGCAGATTGGTTGCAGAGGTTCCAAGGCGTCTTGAAGCTGACGAGACCCAAGGCTGTCGCCGACATTCAGGTGCTCACCAAGAAGTCAGCTACTGCCGTTGATATGCAGGACGAAGAGGTGGCCGGTTTCGCGGCAGCCGGCGGTGTGGCCAAGGATGAGAAGGAGGGTGGTTCGGGCTCTGACGTGGAACCGCTGAGATGGCAAGTTATCGCCTTCGCAATGACCCTTCTCAACGACGTGTTTGTCTTCATCAACAAGGATGTCATGACGAACGGAGAGTCAGCGGCCCAGTTGGCACTACAGAGCAGAATCGCAGACGTTGTCCGTATGGCGTTCTCTGCTTCTACCTCTGGTGTTCTGGAACAACGCATATGGGGTCTCAAGATCATTGGCGCAGTATTGAAGATGTTTGGAAAGACCCCTGATCCAGACTTTGACGAGGCGATGCTTCTGGAGCAGTACCAAGCTCAGATCAGCTCCGCACTGACGCCTGCGTTTGCTGCTGATTCATCGCCCGAGCTGGCGTCAGAGGCGGTCAATGTGTGTGCGGCTTTCATCGCCACTGGTATTGTCAAGGACGTCGATCGCATGGGTAGGATACTGAAGACCCTAGTGAGCGCCCTCGAAAACTTCGCCACCGAAACCGACAACGCCGGCATCGGCGAGCTCAAGGGGTTGAGCTCCAACGCCCAGGTCATGGTCAAGATGGCGGTGTTCTCGGCTTGGGCGGAGTTACAAGTTGCAAGCACTGAACAGCCATATCTGCTCGAGGTGCTGAAGACACACATTGGCATGCTGACTCCACTGTGGCTGGAGTCACTCAGGGAGTTCGCGCGGTTGAGATTTGAGCCGGACATTTCGATGACTCTAGGTCCACCATCTTTATCCGGCAGTCTGGACACTATCTACGCGGCGCTGAACCGAGAGACGCTGCTCAAGTTCTACCAAGACTCTTGGTTAAAACTTGTGGATGCTATTGCCAGCCTGATTGGACAAGATAGTGAATTCGTGTTCGATGCCCTTGACGGAAAGACGACTGCAGACACCGCGACCAATGGCCATTCCAGAGGGTCAGATATTAACTACCGCGATGAGCCGCTGGCGTTCTTCTTCGTCCTCTTCGGCATCGCGTTCGAGGCTCTTGCTGCTAAGCCAGGCCAGGCAGACTCTCTTGCTCGCCAGGAGCAGACACTCGAGATTCTCCAAGCTCTTAAGAAGATCTTGCATCCGAGTGTCTCGGGGCACGCCATCTACAGAGAGGCCATTTTCTCCGAGACTATGGATCTCCTGGATCGGCTTGTGCTGACCGAGGGGCTGGACGTGCAAGGGGTTATTGTAGAGATTGCCAGGGCACTCTGCGTCGCACATCCTGCAGCTAGGAAGTCGGCGGAGCCAGACAACGGCGAACTCTCCGAAGATATTGAGCAGCTCTTTGAGTTGACGCGAATCATTGTCCTGGTGCTGGCCGGGCTCCTGCCAAACCTGACGGAGGCCAATCAACCCGTCCGCCATGTCCTTACTGAAGAGGCTGTGTTGCTCATCCGCACTTCCCTAAATGCTCTGGTCGATGCTGCCGAAGTTTTCCCAGCGGTCATCAAGACGGACCTGCATGCTTGTCTCATCCACATTTTTGCTACGATCTTATCGACACCATTGTGCCAGGAGATTGTCGTCCCTCAGTCCCTGCCGACACTGAAACGATTTATTGCGACTATGGCTGGCGCGCGAGAGGGTAACAGTGGGCCAACAGATGTCCAGCTCCAAGGCTGCTTGCGACGCTTCTTGTCCATCTACCTGCACTCGCAGAAACGGGAGAAGCCGACGGACCTACCGAATGTCAAGAACAGCCTGCTGGCTATCACCATTCTGTTCACAGGCGGGCAGAATCACCTGTCAGCTAATGACCCAATCGTGGCCAAGTTTTTGGAGGAGTTGGTGGATTGTCTAACGGATCGCATGGTATGTGTTGCCAATTAGCTCATTGACTATAATTCCATCGCTAACATCCAAGTCAGACTGCCAAGATCGCAGCCAACTGCGTCCGGTCCCTCCTCCTACGAGGCAAATCTACCGTGGCCGACGAAACCATCTCACGGTTCCTGCTACCGCGCCTGATCTCCTTTGTGACGACCACAGACCGCGAGGACCCGGAGCACGCGCGTGCGCTTGTCGCGCACACGCTGTCGCAATACGTCGGCGTCGTGTCCAAGGACCACACAGCCATCGCCATGTCGCTGGTGCTACCCACGCTTCTGTCGCGCGCGGCCAGCGAGGGCCCCGAGGACAAGGGCATCTACCGCGAGACGAGCGCGCGGCTGCTAGAGCTGGCATCGGTCGAGCAGGCCAGCTTCCGGGGCATCGTGGCGGGGATGAGCGAGGGCCAGAAGGCTTTCATGGAGGAGGTGATCAAGAGCGGGAGGTCCAACGACAGCGCCGAGAGGGATGCGGACTCGGGCTCCGGGCAGCCCACCATTGCGCTCAAGATGGACTTTGGCGGCAACTGATTTGGGGCCTCCGCCCATATACTTGGCCCACTAGATGCGGTCAAAATGTTGCTAGTTTCTTTTAGTGATACCATGGCTCAGACAAATTTAAAATAGCACTCAAAGCTACAAATTTACAACGCATCTTCGTCACTTCGGTAATGACCCTGACGCAGGTCCTTGGACTTGAGACTTGGCCTGGAAATTACTGAAACAGCGAGCCCCAAAGTGTGACCGCAGACGTGAGTGACCAAAGTAAGGCAGAGTGCTCACGCACCCGGCCAAACACCTGAGGGTCGCAGAGATTTCAATATAGTGAAGTGAAACCAGAAGGGCGTGCCTTGGACCCTTTCGAATATGTGTATTCTATTTCTCAACCGGGGTATCTCTATGCAACTGCGAAGCGTGAGTAAGCAGGTATGCTAATTGTGTAGATGTAAATATTCCACCCTAGTTCGCCGCCAGTATCTCTGCGGCGTCGGGCGAGGGCGCGACGTCCCTGCTGCCGTCATTCTTCTTGATGGCGGCGGCCTCCTCTTTCTCCTTCTCCTCCTCCTTCTTCTGCTTCTGCGAGACAGCGTTACTGACGCGCAGGGCGAGCAGCGAGAGCGCGACCATGAAGAAGAGGCCGGTGACGGCGCGTCTGGCCAGGACCCAGCGCACGGCCTCGATCTCGGACTTTGACTCGCTGTTGAGCGTGACGCTGATCTTGTAGGCTATCTGTTGGGTCTGCGTGGTGGATAATTCGGCATGTCAGTAATGCTGAGACTGATGGAAACGGACGGGGACTCCAAGAGAGGTTGAAGGGGGGGGGGTGGTTCCAAACTCACGGCGCTCTCTGCGGCCTTCTGCTCTTCCCTGACGGCCATCTTGCGGTCGTTGAACATACCCTTGACGTTATCGTTGAGCGTGGCCAGCTCTTGCGTCAGGGCCTGGGAGGTGTTGTCGACCTCGTGCTGCAGAAAGGTGCGCTGCTGGCGCAGCTGCTCGTCGGCGACGCGCCTGTTGTTCTTGACCTCTGTGCTGAGCTCGGCGCAGGCGGCGCGGAACAGGTACGTCTCGTTCTCGACGTCGCTCTTGCTGATGAGGCCACCCTGGGCCGTGTCGAGGTGCTGGGCCAGCAGGGCGCGCACCGCCTTCATGGCCGTGATGGCCTGGGTCTGGGTGTAGCCGCCCACCTCGAGCTGCTTGACCAGCGAGTAGCTGTCGAAGTGGTGGACGTACGGCGAGGGCGCGAGATGCGGCGGCTTGTCCTCGGGCTTCTTGTCCTCGGGCGGCTCCATGTGCAGGACGGCGTCCATGGGCCCGCTTGCGCGCTTGCCCTTTTGGGCGCCGTCTTGGTCTTGTGCCTCGGGGCCGCCTTCTTCTTTGGCCTTTTCCGATGAGGATACGCCGGGTGAGCTGAGCGTTTCTTTGGGTGGATCCGTTGCCGGGTCCAGCGCCCTCGCAGCATCTTTCCGCTGCTTCGGCGTGCTCTCTCTGGCAGTCGCATCCCTGGCGGCCTCCTTGAGCGGAGCAGAGGAGGCAGCTGGGGAGGCGGCTGAGCCTTTGACGTCCAACTCGAGGGCGGCAGCAGCTTGTATCTTGCCCAGGGGCTGCTTGGGCGCTGTCATGTGCGATTCGAGGGCGGGGGCATCTTGCACAGTGCCCAGGCGTTTAGGCTCGATGCCTTTGCCCACTCGCGGAGCAAAGCTCGCCTTCTTTGAGGTGGTCGAGGTCCCGAAAGCGGCTGTAGCATGGCGAGGGTGGTTGCTGGCGCTGCTGGCGCTGCTGGGGGTGGTTATGGTTCGTCTCCGACCGCGGCCGCTCCTGGATCCGGCGGCAGATTCGCCCAATCTAGCGGTGCGGAAGAGGTGCGGGTAGAGGAAGCTCAGCCTCTGGGTCGACATGGTGGGAGAAGTGCGGGGCGCGGATCGGAATTGGGGTGGCCTGGTGCTATGCCATGGAGGAGGAGAAGGAGACGGCGATGCGCAAGAGGGAGAGGCTGTTCAGAAGTCAGGACAGCTGTCAGGCATAGGCATGGGCATAGAGCATGGGCATAGGGGCCGGAGGGACACGCCGAGCCCTGGGTGTGTGGATCTCGTGGATCTGCTATAGATACTACACTACGCCGTCATGCAGATTGGAAAATAGCAGCAGATTTGGATTGTGCCACGGCTGGTGCACGTGGCGCCCCGTGCAGGTTGGCAGGCAATGCCTGTCACTGATCTGGCAGCAGGCAGGCCTGGCAGGGTCTTGCTCTAATAGTAGTGTACCTAAAGCCTGGACTGGACCCCTCCGGAGAACACCCTCCCCTCCCCCCCCCACCTCCATAACATAACGGGCGGCAATTGGGGCTGAATCCCTGTTTGGGGTTGATTTATTAGGGGCTCATTAGCGTACAGAGTCCAGGCGAGGAGGGCTGACCCTGCAGAAATGACGACGGGCTTGCACTTTCTTGGACACCACCTTCTGTTGGTCCGGAGTCCAGAACAGGCTTTGGTGTCCATTTTCCTCTTCCGTTTTCCCTTGCCGGCCTCAACAGTCTTGACGATAACATCAGGGCCGGAGCAATCCCAACGAGAAGGGTCTCGTTTTTTCCCTCTGCAAGTCGAGCTTGTCTGTCCCCCCCCCTCCCGACAGCACGCTCCTTTCTTCCGACTATGGATTGCCAACAACAGCAACGATGCGACTTCCACTCTTGAGCCCTCCTTCTCCCTGGGCTCTTCTCCTTCTCTGGCCACCCGGCCTGTCTGCCGCCCATGGCTCCACCGGAACCGCCCCAGTTTCGTCCACAGGACTTTGTGAGGCCAAGACAATCAACTACATCACCCACACTCTTCCGCAGCTGTGTTTGCCAACAGCTTGGTCTGCATCGCAGCAAACGGCCCGGGGAAATGCCACCACCGCCTCAGCCACTGGCATCTCTCCTTCCAGCTCGATCGACGAACCGGCGCCTGCGAAGGCCACAACCACGCACGTTTCGCATCCAGTAGAGACGCCAGGTGGTCACAGCACGCAACCCGACGCGGCGACCGATCAGAATGTCGACCAGGGAAAGCAAGGCACCGACGACGGCGACACCGCAGCCAAGCAGGCCGAGGAAGACGTCGAGGACCTGGCCGTGGGATCATTCATGTCCTTTGACGAGTGGAAGGCCATGATGCTGAAGAAGTCGGGCCAGGACCTGGCCGACCTGAAAGACAGGAAGCGACGCGAGGCCCGGGACGCGGACCCCAATATGGGTAGCGGTCTTGACGGCTGGGGTGAAGATGGCGAGATCTCGCTCGACTTCGACGTCTTGTCAGACAAGATCTCGGAGATGACGGCCACTGATAACTCCAGGGCCGGAGCCGCATCCACCGATAAGCCGAGCGCAGAAGTGCAGGACACGACTGTCTACGACAATGGCGTCGCCCATTACCGCCGTCCCAAGGACGCCGGGAAGACTTGCAAGGAGAGATTTTCCTACTCATCATTCGACGGCGGCGCAACCGTGCTCAAGACCAGCCCTGGCGCTCAAAACTCAAAGGCCATTCTCGTCGAGAACAAGGACTCCTACATGCTGTTCACATGTTCCCAGGAGAACAAGTTCGTTATTGTCGAGCTCAGTGAGGATATCCTAGTGGACACCGTTGTTTTGGCAAACTTCGAGTTCTTCTCCAGCATGATACGTAGTTTCCGTGTCAGCGTGAGCGACAAGTATCCGGTCAAGATGGAGAAATGGAAGGATATAGGGACATTTCAGGCGAGGAATTCCAGAGATATACAATCATTCCTCATCGAGAACCCCAAGATATGGGCGAAGTACATCCGGATCGAGTTCCTGTCACACTACGGAAACGAATACTACTGCCCTGTCTCTCTTCTTCGGGTTCACGGAACGCGGATGCTGGACTCGTGGAAGGACGCCGAGGCAGGTCTTGAGGACGACGAGACAGCCGAGACGATTACTGGGCACGAGGCCATTGCCGAGGAAGCGTTCACGCACCAGAGCGTTTCCGAGGCAGAAGCGGAGCCTACCCATGCCGCAGAGACCGCATCTTCTGCTGCAGCCAGCGAGGACGATATTGGCCATGGACTCCCCCTGTGGTATTCCCCCCTTTTCGGCGATTCACTATACGACACGTGCGGGATCAGCACACCTACAATGACAGAGACGCTTGATGTTTCTCCGTCGGCCTTACCCAATAGCAGCACTCCGGCCTCCTCCCGAGCTGCCCCAAGCAGCGATGATGTCGGGGTCTCTGCTGCCACAGTTAACTCAAACGCCGCTTCTACAGTTGCCTCCTCCCCTTCGCTAAGCTCCTCAACATCGACCGATACCCTCTCAAATACATCCACGCCATCAGCTTCTCAATCTGCCACGTCCAACAGAGCAGATGACACTGCAGCAAACGCCACACAAACCATCCACAAGGTTGTGGAAGCGGAGGTTCCTAGATCATCTGTAACGCCGCCGAAACCACCAGCTTCATCCAAGATACAGAATTCACCACCTTCAAAGCCTGCCACAAGGAACCCTGTGGCCGGTCACTCGTCGCAACAGTCGTCGAAGACAACCTCACAAAACAAAAACCCTACCAACACTTCGTCTTCTGCACCATCATCTCCGACGGTCCAGGAGTCATTCTTCAAGTCTGTATCCAAGCGACTGCAGTTCCTCGAGTCCAACACCACCCTGTCGCTCCAATACATCGAGGAGCAGTCCAAGTTCCTCCAGGAGGCCCTCAAAAAGATGGAACGCAAACAAATCTCACGCGTGGACTCGTTTCTCGACAATCTGAACAGCACAGTCTTCTCAGAATTGCGCAGAGTTCGCCAGGACTATGACCAGATCTGGCAGTCGACTGTAATTGCCTTGGAGACTCAACGTGAACAATCACAACGTGACATCATCGCGCTCAGGGATGAAGTAATCTTCCAGAAGCGAATGGCAATATTCCAGTCCGTCCTGCTACTCTGCTGTCTTGTCCTGGTCGTGTTCAGCAGAGGCGTGTTCGGTGGCGCTAGCATGGGCACCGACCAGTGGCCGATCACGTCCACTTCGCAATTTATAAATTCATACTTGGGCTCACCGCGATGGCCACCCGGGTCACCGCAGTCCGTCAGTCGATCAAATACCCCAGACCGGAATGGCAACATGGGCACCCTCCGACCAGCCATGCAGTCCTCGGAACGGAGTCACGGAGTCACGCGCCGCAGGGTGTCATACACAGACAAGGTGCTGCCGCTGACACCCACATCCGAGGAGTTCGATAGTAACGACAACGGCACGCCGCCACTACCGCGTCCGCGCCAACAGCCCCAGAAGGCTCCCAAGATTAGAATTAATGAGCTCACGCCGGACGAAGAGTTCTTCGACGGAGATAGACATGACCAGGGGTCAGACGAGACCAGCACCGCGACGCCACAGGCGTTTGATCCCATCCGGGGCGACCCGATGTCCTCACTGATCATCGAAGATATCGATGATGGCGAAGATGAGGACGGGGATGACGAGGACGAATACTCAGACAGCGCGTCCGCGCCTTACCTCGACTCTAGAGAGACAACGGTCGAGGTGGAAGATGTGCAACGAATAGATGACCCTGACGATGATACCACGGCACCAAGAAAACCACCATTAACGCGATCACCCTTATCGGTTCTGGGTGCAGAATCCTCGCGAAAACCACTGCCCGCCCTGCCAGAGCAGGACCCATCATGACAGCATCCTTGATAGCGTTTCTTGTTTGACTTATCCAGCGGAATAACAACCTGTATTTGAACAACGCCTTCTCAGGGTGCTGCCGTGTCCTCTAGGAGAGACATGATCTCTGGTATCCTAATTGTGCAATGCATGCCGTGCTTGTGAATATCAAGTAATTGCGGTTCCTAGAATAGGGCTCCTTGTCGCCTTTTCGCAGTCGACAGAGGTTTCAGACGAGGTGTCCGAGACGCACCGCGGAGTTTTGTTCCAGGTGTAAGTGACTGGTTTCTCCCTTTAACGTGCGGCCGATGCTGAAGAGTTTGATTCCCAGCGTGAAGCGGTTAAAATTGTAACGTATGTTGTCTGGAGCGTTTCTTGGCAGGGATTTCGATTCTCATCTGGGCTATTCCCCGGGATTTCACCATCAAGTGTCGAATTGAACGTGGACCTGGTATCTTGAGGAAGGCCAACTAAAGAGCCGCAATCCTACTTAGGGCGAATACGTCCATACAGCATATGATATTTAACGCATAGGCCCGTGAAGCGACGATGATACGCTTGGCAAAACACGAGCTCCCAGCAAGCGTCCGGACAATTCAGCTGATCTGGTGTAAATGACTTGCCGATCTGAAACTGACACATTTGACACCTGAACGACCATTGATGCGGCTCTTTATAAGCTTATGGGTCCTCAGCCGATCATAGGGCTATGAAAGCTTGGTATGGAAAAATGAGTTATATGGATGTTTGTTCACCCAGGAATTAATATTTTGGACCAGCAGGCTTGAAGCCCACAAGCACAGTGTCGATGTCGGATTACAACACGCAATCGGCGGCGGAGAAGGCGCCGGAATTGGGGATGCAAAGCAGTTCCACCTCCTCGACCTTGACGCCATTTGACAATGAGAAGCTTCAGAAGAAACTCGTCCGGAAGATCGACCTCGTCGTTATTCCAGCGCTTGGTACGCATCCTTTAATCTGATACGCCGCACGCGCACCTCCGGTTCAAGACACGATACCCTCACAAGTATTCCATACTGATACCCATCCCAGCATGCGGCCTCCTCACGCACGCAATAGACCGCTCCAACATCGGCAACGCAAAATCAGACACTTTGGAGCGCGACCTCCACCTCAAGGGGAACCAGTTCCAACTCCTCCTCGTACTCTTCTACATCCCCCTGACCCTCTCCTCGGTCCCCTTCTCCCTGCTCGCCAAGCGCTTCAGCCCCTCGCGCGTGCTGCCCGTGGCCATGTTCGGCTTCGGCACCGTGGCAATGGCCGGCGCGGCGACCAAGAACTTCGGCGGGATGCTGGCATGCCGCATGGCCCTCGGCGTCCTCGAGGCCGCCTTCCTTCCGCTGCCGAGCTACTACGGCAGCCTCTTCTACACGCGCCGCGAGCTGAGCCTGCGCATCGCCTGCTTCTTCTCCGCCGTCAACGTCGCGGGCGCCGTGTCGGGCCTCATCTCGTTCGCGGTCTTCCAGTGGCGCGGGCGCGCCCTCAGCGGCTGGCGGTACCTGTTCGTCATCGAGGGCGCGCTGACCGTCGGCATGTCGGCCGTGCTCTTCCTGGTGCTGCCGCGGAGCGTCGAGGCCAGCCGCTTCTTCTCGCCCGACGAGAAGAAGCTCGCGCGCGAGCGGCTCCGGGAGGGCACCGTGGACGCGGAGGAGCTGGGCAGGTTCCGGTGGGCGGACGCGCGGGCGGCGCTGCGGAGCTGGGAGAGCTGGGCGTTCGCGCTCATGGCCCTCAGCTTCGGCGTCGCCCTGACGGGGGCGGCCAACTTCCTGCCGTCCATGATCAGGCGGCTCACCAGGGACTCGGCACAGGCGAACCTGTTCACCATCGGGCCGCACCTCACCGCCATGGCGTGCCAGCTGGGCGCGACCTTCCTCAACAACCGCATCCAGCAGCGCGGCGCGCTCATCGCCTCGCTCGCGGCCGGCGCGGGCCTGTCGTGGGTTCTCCTCGCCACGCTGGACCTCTCCGGCCGCAGAGGGGCCGACGTCGGATATTTCCTCACGTACCTCCTGATGGCGGGGACTTTCTCGCCGCCACCCCTGGTCGCCGAGTGGATCGCAAGCAACAGCCCTACGTCCACGGGGAGGGCGCTGCGTCTGGGAATGTTTGCGACTGCGATCCCTATCGGCGGTATCATTAGCTCGCTTGCATTCCGGGCGCAGGATGCGCCTATATACCAAAGGGGCCTACTTACCTGCGCTTCCTTTATCATGATGTTGGCTCTGCTTGCAGCCGGGATGAGGATGCACTTTGCCAGACTAAACCGAACAATGGGCCTTGGGGAGGTGGTTGAAATAGCTCCCAAGTTTCAGAGGCTGGAGTGGAGGTATGCCTTGTAGTTGACAGTAGCTCGGACTGAACATAGACCTGAATAAGTAAAAGGTTTCCCATGTGACTGGCAATATTACATCTTCCGTCGCACGCGTTCTGCTGACATTTCCGGTATTCGACCGCTCTTTCAACCCTTTCCCAGCCAATTCTCTCCCTTGTACACACACAAATGCTTAGGCATATTCACGTGGATGAGCCTGCTCAGCGATCTATCATAATTCTGTTGGCCACGCGTGGAATATTTGTTGCTGAATCGCAAATATGCCACGTTGTCTAGTTAACCAGTAGGCTCACTTGATACGCACACAGGCGGTCTATAGCATGTCTCTGCCCACATCAATACTTGGAGAGTTCCAAGCTGGTGTATCCTGGGTATGGGACATGAAGGCGCTTGATGTAGGCCGTATTTTTCAACAATGCAGTCAGATTGATTGCCGTGGCTCATTCTCTGATAGATCTATTAGCGGACCTTCTTTTACCATTTAGCTCGCCTGGTTTATGAACCCTTCTTCCATTACATTGAAACCTTCCAAAAAGATCACCTCAAGATGTTACTCGTCCGTGTCCCTCTACCATTACACCCACACGTACGAACACAACAGTTTATGTGTGCTTTCCGGGTACGATTTGGCAAACACGGAGCGCACAAATAGTCGGATCAGGCGACAAGAAAATGATCAGTTTCCTAGATCGGAATCGTCTCTCCGTCTTGTTCTGACTTATTTGATAAGTCCTGAGTCTGGTGGTCGACGGCCCCTGCTTCGAGCGCAAGCTTCTCATCAGAACGCCGGACTACATCCACCGCAGCGTCGATGCGACCGCTGAACTCGGAACGTGGGTTGCGTATCAGACACGCAACTGCAGCAAGAATCAGCCATCGGTCAGGCGGTATATGCCACGTATTCACTACTTACCGACCAAGCCCAACCCACTGAAACAGGACGCAGTAATCCACGCATTTCGAAAGGCTATCATGCGCGCCTGGCTTGCGGCTTCGGACACGGCCGCGATGAGAGGCTGGTTCCCCCCCAGCACCTGTCCGATGAGGTCCGCATCCTCCGAGTTCAAAGCGCCAATCACGCTGCCGAGGTCACCCAGAGGGAAGTCGAAGGAAGCCAATGCGGCAGCAACCTTGGGCCCGAGATTGCTGGTCAGCCCTTTCTGAAAGACGGCCGTGTTTATCGCCAGCCCCACTGCGCCACCGAGTCCCCTTGCGGACGTCGTGATGCCGGTGCTGGTGGAGATCAGGTCCGGCGGGGTGCTCAGCTGGGCGGTCGTGATGGCCATGGGCAGGATCAGCGCGAGCCCGGCGCCGGCCAGCACGGGGAGGCCGTAGAACATGGTGCTCGAGTCGCTTGTCTTCCTTGTCGCCATCACGACATTCCAGATCAGGAGGATGAGGAACCCGGCGACCAGGCCCGAGCGCACCGATTTCCGCCAGGTCGAGTACAAACCGATGAAGGGCGCCACGGCGACCGACGAGAGGAACATTATCATGAAGTGCTCGACCGCCGAGAAGAATTCGAGGTGGTAGATCTGGAGCAGTTCCATCACGAAGTACGAGTTGGTTGTGAAGAAGGAGAGGCCCTCGACGAACATGGACGTCACGGAGACGACAAAGTTGCGTTGCGAGAAGAGCCTGCGATGAAAGAGCCCGTCCTTCCGAAACTTCCACTGCTGAAGCCCCAGCAGGACCAAGACCAAGACAGATATGATAAAAGGCGCGAGCACATGCGCGTTGTCCCACCCGTACGGGTTGTTAGACCACTGTAGCGCAACGCAGAAGAGCGTGATGCCGGTCGTGAACAGGGCATACCCGAGCCAGTCGAGCTCGCGGAGCTTCTGCCCTGGCCTCAGCGACCGCTCCAGCTTGCGAGGAGGGGGGTTATATCCGAACAAGACCCCCGCCGTCCCCACGGCGTACACGGCGGCGGCGACGTACCAGAAGATGCGGAAGCGGGCCGGGTTGCCGCCGCGCAGGAGCACACCGCCCATCACGACGCCCAGGACGCCGCCCACACCTGTCGTGGCGCCCAACGACGCCTGCGCCGCCGCGCGGTACTTGCGCGGCACGACCTCGGATGCGATGGCATTGAAGAGGGTCTGGGTCCCAAAGGCAGGGCCGCTGACGCAGAACCCCGCGAGCAGCATGGGGATGCTGTTCGCCCTCGAGACGATGAGGAATCCCGCGATGGCGAGGAGCGACGGCACCATGATCATCCACTTCCGGCCCCAGTAGTCGGCCGCTTGGCTCAGGGGCAAGCCGAGGGCGACCGTGAAGATGGTCAGGATCTCGCTGTTCCATGCTGCGACAGACGCGTCACCCAGATATGCACTCGTCTGTTGCGAGAGGAGGCCGGACCCGACCACTGCGATCAACTGTGCCGCGGTGAGGAAGTTCATAGACTGCCGCAGGGGGTGAGCTTTGCTGCATTGCCATGGCTGGAACATATGTTCTTACAACAAGGACGAACCAAGCCTTTGCGCTGACTCGACCCGAAGCTTCTTCCACGGCGGCCGACCCTGAGACAAGAGTGGATGACATCGTTCCTGAGTTCTAGGAACACCTCTGAGAACAGCAAAAGATGGTCGCGAATTGAATGCCGAATTCCAAATATCGCTAAATAGCACCAGAAACGCTGGGGATTCGACGAGCGGATAACCTGTCTGCCTGGCCAGCTGTACAGTTACACGGTGGGTTCCAGGGGCTCAAAAGAGAGAGACGACCATGACTTGACAGCTGAGCCAAGACGCAGTTCAAATATGAAGTAAATTTCTATCAAAGTTGGCTCCGTTCGGCGTAATCCCTCCACCATGGACATGTCTTTTGGATAACAGGGACAAGGTCTATCTGGACCCGAGGAACTGATATGTGCTGTTTATCAAGTCGGATTTGAGTTTTACAGGAAGATTGGATTTCAAGTCAGAGTCTGCTGTTGAACCCGAAATCATCTGAAGAGGACGGATCTAAAGAAGACGTAAATCCGGATTTAGGAAGGGAGACCTGGAGTCGCTGATGCAAGCAAATGCCGGCGGTGCTATACGTCCGTGGTAATTCAGTAAATCCTACTCTGGTAAAGCCCAAAGGGTTTGGGTAACACTCGGACTCGGCTTTACACATTGGCCCATGGTGGTAGTGCATGTGATCCGACCGAAGCCAATATGAAACTCTATTCAATGTTGTTAATGTTGCACGGAAAGGGACGCGGAAGCTCTAGGTATTGAAGTGTGACCTTACTCGGGCGAGCAGTCAACATCGCCTGGTCTGTCAAGCATGAAATAGCATCAAAATGCGTAATGGACGCTAGGATAACAATCAACAACGTGTTCCACAGAACCGGGCTGACAGCAGCAGCTTGAAGGGTATAAATATCATTGTGGGCAAGCCAATGCATTGTTAACTTGAGCTACGCTACATTCCAGCGCTGACCAGCCTCCAAATTCTATGAAACCGATGCCATCGAGATAGAACGGCGCACGTCGGTTGTTGTCTTTCCTGCTCGGCCAGACGTATTGCCAACCCCAACTGGCTCCTAGGCCAAGACACTCAATTCTGTAGGTGATCACGGTATGCAGTATACCGACCGGGAAAAGATGCAGATTGTGTGAGCAAGTGCGACTTATCAAGAATCATAAGACTCGTGAATTGCCGAACCGATTCACTCAAGCATTTGACAAAAAGAAAAAGGTACCTAGGTAGAGAAGAGGGAAATAACTTTTGGTGCTGAAAACATTGCCAAACTTGTCAAAATCTGCACTGCAGCTCAGCATCGACCCATAGATAGCAAGAGAGTCTGGTGTTGCTTCGCAAGGCCAGTCATGTGGAGTTCTTTCGATGTTATCGCGGCTCGAGTGGCTTCCCTGGTTGCGGTCGAGCTAGTGGACGGCCTCTTGGGGGTACGCGTCGAACGTGTCACACTCTTCGAGCGCCGCAAGCCGAGTGCCTCGATCATATCTGCGCTTGTAAGCGTCTAGTAAATGCAGTCGGGCTAGCATCTATGACTTACTGGGATCGGCGGTGGCGCTGCTCGTCACGGAACTGTTGGCCTGCGTTGGGTGTGAAGAGGCCTTAAGTTTGAGAAGTCAGTTGCAAATTTGGACGAACAAAGGGACAAAGAGATGGCTCTTCTGCTCACCAACATGCTCTGCATTCTCACAGCTTCGCTTCATCTTGGACTGATTGTCCGGAACTGGGAAGATCTCCTCAATGCCAGCCAACTCTGGCACAGGTCCATTGGTAGTGTAGTAGAGCTGCCAACTTTAGCAATCTCAACCTGAAACCTCAATTTGACCACGCGTTCCTACCTTTGGACGATAGTGGTGTGCCTCCAACATCACAGAGCTGTTGCGAAACTTCTGGACAAGGCAGTCCTTGCCCTGGATAGCTAATTTGGTTGTCAGAGTTGGTTCAAGAATTCAGAGAAGCACATAAACTCACTGGCGTACGAGATCTCAGCGACCTTGTCGCTCCTGAAGCAGTTCCACCGCTTGTTGGCCCGCTTGTTGACAAAGTCAATGATGTCGAGGGGGTCAACAAAGTTGATGAATGCGTAGCCAACGTTGCAGTCGTTGGCAAAGTCGATTCTCAGGTACATGAAGTCGTACTTGCCCCAACTAGACTCATCTACGATGCGCTTGAGCATCTTTTGGTCCACCTTGTTGGGGATGTTGCGGAGCATGATCTATGGTCATTAGCCTGTGCAAGGGGCGATGGGGGTCAGTTACAACGTACTGTGGTGCGGACGTCAGTGCCTGCCTTGATCCTGTTGATGTCGACGTGGTTGTGGTGAGGGCTTGGAGGGCTGAACTGCGTACGGTTGATGCGCATGGCAGCATTTCGACGACCCTCAGGGCGCTGGAAGGTTGGAACTGGGCGGCCGTACATGCTCGCCTTCGGGGACGCTGCACCTGGTGAATGACGAGAAGGGATGGACGACATCTGGAAGGCCGAATGAAGAGCTGCGGGAACAGGTCCAGGGGACATGAAGCTGGGATAACTGCTAGGTGGCGACTGCATAGGGTGAGTCCATTGGTACATCGGCCAGGAGGGCATGTGCATTGGACCGCCGTAGGCCACGGCTTGAGAAAAGACAGTGCCAGCGATCGACTGCATGGCCAATGGCGAGTCCACCATGGACGTGCTGTCCAGTCCGTTCGGGATGTCAAAATTTCCAGTGCCCCCCAAGGCAGGCGAGTGCATCTGGGCGCAGGAGTTGACCCCTGGTGGAGTCATACCGTCTAGCCCGTACGGCGACATCATGATGTAAAAGACGTCCTCAACCTACAAAAAATATTGTCAGCAGTGCTCAATTAGTCTCAGAGAGAGAAAACCTACAGGAACCCAGCCCCTATCTATGGTCTGGGTGATCCAGGCGGGATCAAGGTCGTCAAACTCGACAACCCAGTGATAGGTATCTGCAATGTTGGATGGCTGGTGCTCCAGAGCGTAGATACCACGGTCTTTGAAGTGTGAGAGGATGTTGGCCTCAATCAGAGACTCGCTCAGATCGGCAGAAGGGAGGATGGTCAGAGCTTGCTGGCATTCATGCTTGCTGGCCACCTCATATCCACATGACTGGCCTGGGGTCAGTACGTGCCATATGGACGGAGGAGGCGGAGGGGAAGAGAGTAGCCAACCTTGTTGATCTGTTCGGCAGAGACACACTCGATTCTCCAGTCATCAGGCTTCCCATTGCAGCCATCCAGAATCCGTTCAGCATCTCTGATGTTGGTGACACGGATGTAAACCTCCTTTGGACCGTACGCGAAGGGGGTACTAGGACGCCCTTGGAATGGAGCACCGCACGCCTCGAGATCCTGTCCAATACAGTTAGTTTTGCACAGTCCAAATCTCCTAGTGTTCTTACCTCGAGGTACTGTTTGACTTCGTCCACAGTAACACCGTCCAGAGAGGAGATGTGCAAGGAACGGGTGAGTCCGATGTTGTGGCTCAGGCACGGGGCCAAGAGCAGACCAGTCTTGGGGCAAACAGTAACCCTGGGCATAGCACGTCCGAAGGGCTTGGGAGTAGCACTGGACGAGCCATAGGCAACGACTGGCGTGGAGACGACTGGCGTGGAGAGAGGCTTGAAAGTTGAGGCAGTAGCTGACAGCTTCGTTTGACGCTTCTCGGGAGGGGAGCTGACAAAGGGGTCCTTCTCCCCGGCGCCATCAGGTCCGAAGGAGGTGGGCGAAGTGACATGGTGAGTGTCGGTGGGACTCTGAAAGTCGACGGACTGACATCTGTGGTTTCCTTCGCCCAGAGTAAGAGCACTAAAGAGGCGCGTGGACTTGGAAGATTCCTCCAGGGGCGAGAAGGCAGTCAGACGGGTGTCTGGGGTACCCTCGTGATTGTAGGAGTCAGCACCGCCTTCGCTAGGAGGCGAAGATGGATGAAATGCCTCTCGTGGGTGGGCCATGACGCTGCCACCGATCTTGACTCTTGGTTGCAGTGGCCAAGGGTGGTATAGAGGTTATTGGTCGGTGGTGATGAGGGAAAGGCAGACAGATGCTTCGAGGAGGATCCAAGGAGATGTAGGAGAAAGATGTGTCAGGATCAGTGACGACGGAGGTGAAGGAGAGGTGACGGGGTGACTCGAGAAGGCAACAAACAACACTGGGAAGGAAACCTCAGGGAGGAGAGACGAAGGTGTGGTGATATGGATTGATGCCCAAGAGTTGAGAGGTTCAGATCCAAAACTCCAAAAACGAGGCCGATCAAAAAGAGGGTCAGACCAAGAGTGGCTCAAGAAAGGAAGGAAGGACGGCTGTGGTGCAGCCCAAAAAAAACACCACCAGGGAAAGGGTGAGAGAAAGAAGTGGAGGTGAGGAGGTGAGGAGGTGAAGAGAGAAGGAGAGAAGGAGGGAGGGTTGGTAGTGGGAAAGGAGGGAGGCAAGGAGTCTGGGAAGGAAGGAGCGAGTTTTGTGCTTGAGGACAAGACCCAGGACGGCAGCAGTGATTCACCACAAACCAACCGACCAACCAACCAAACAACTATTTGGCAGGCTCAACCTGTATTCACCGAGAGACCTTCGACACTCATCAGGTCATTGTTGAACTTGTTATGATTGTTTTCTGAAGATGATTTCTGGTGACCAACTGCAGTACTCTGGGCTGTGGACACCTTCCCTCTGGACGACCTGCTCGAACGCCATCATAGGTGACAGCCATGATCTTTCCACAGCCTTTACAAAGCAATATCTCACAACACCCCGCACTTCCTTACCTCTGGCAACTCATATCACACTACCTAGGAGGTATATTGAAATGAATGAGTTTGGTGCTTCTGCTTGCCCAGCAGCTCCTGACCCTGGTGTGTACGCAGGCCCCCCAAATTTGTGAGTAGCCAGGCTGGCGTCAGTGAAAGATCTGGGCAATATAGCTGCTCTCCTTGAACATCAGTGATGAGTGTTCTTAGGCACGGCAGTCATGGGATGTAAATTCCACTCCCTCCCGGTGGCCAGAAGACTCAATCAAGAGTTGGCCTGTTTTGCCAGTCAGGGTACATACAGCGATAGCAATACCTTGAGGCACATTCGTCAGCCGATATATCTGGTGCCAGCAATGCTTTTAAAATGTCACTTATTGTCGAGACATCCTGGGAACCTATGTGTTCGGGCTTACAGCCCTTGCATCTGCCTATTAGACACACTGTTGCAAATGTGGTGTATGTCTGGCCTGGCTTCATTGGGACAGTGTTTTCTTAGAGGAAGGAAAAGTCGTTGTGTGTCCATAAACGATTGTGTGTGTATCCAAGGAATAATGACCATGAATGTCAGTATCAACAGATCCTGTTCAGTCCGAAATGAGAGCCCTGTCATCAGAACAAGGCAGTGGATTAGACTACAGTTTACCCAAAACAGTGATGGGACAGGCCGGTCTTGTTGTAGTCAGCCGCAGCTGGTGACGGCTGGCGGGGCGACACTGGAGCCCTCCTTGTCCTGCTGAGTGTGTCAGTGTCAGCTGCTTGCAACCCGACAACCCCTGTTGCCTGAAGCCCCAGTTATGATGTGCATGTCGCTACCCAGCACCGGCGGCCAACAAGTCCAACATTGAGCCGCAGCGTCTCAGACTGCCTCCATCCCATGTGCAGGCCCCGGGGCCAATCTTTAAAGGCGACTTGACTGCTGGCATTCCATGAAGGCAACCACATCAGTTCATTCTTTCAATCTAGCCACTTTCTGCCGTACTGGCAGTCTATACCCCGTGCATCAAATGCTGTACCTCTAATGCCGTGATTGCGCACACTGTCTGGCCCAACAGGAGAGCCCGCCCTGCCCTGCCCTTAAGCTTCCTTCCTAATAGCTACAGTCGATCCAGCGATCCAGCATGCCACGGAGAACGCAGACGTTCGATGACTACGGCTCTGCCGTTGGGGAGGTTAGTAGTTCACCTTGCCCAGGGAGAAAGCGGCCTGGTTTCCCCTGCTGACAGGTGCCCATAGATTATCTTGGCCTCCTCCGACCTGGACTTCCTCGACCAGCTCATCCCCCTCCTAAAAGATGCCAGCACCAGTAACCGAACTAGCTCCCTGGCCCAGAGCCTCTCCCACTACGCCGAGGACCGCGAGGCCGAGATCGAGAACATCGGCTTGACCAAGCACGAAGAGTTCCTAAGCTCCGTCACCCAGCTTCAAAAGGTCCGCGAGGGAACAATCAACTTGACCGCCGAGATCCTCGAGTTGAACCAGTCCATACAGTCGAGCACTCAGGAGCTCGCCGAGCAGAAGCAGAAGCTGGTCGACAAGAGGGCCATCCGGCAGAACGTTGCCGACGCCTCTGATGCGCTGAATGGATCTCTCAAGATCCTGCACGCTGTCAACAACGCGCATGAGCTGATACGGAAGAAGAGGTACTACGCCGCACTGAAGTCGCTGGAGGACCTGCAGAACGAGCACCTGATCCCCATAATACAGAACAAGTATGCCACACAGCAACAGCTGGCAGACATGATCCAAAAGTCCATCCCGGCTTCCCAAAAGGCAATAGGCGACGCTGTCATGAACGATCTGAACACTTGGCTGTTCCGTATCCGTGAGACCTCACAGTTCTTGGGCGAGGTGACCTTCTACCACACAGAGATGAGGAGGTCAAAGCACAAGGAACGGTCGGAACAAAATGAAACCCTCGCCAACTTTAAGCTGAACTCCGCGATCGAACTTGTTTATGACGAAGCCGAGGAGTTTGACGTCCTCGACAACGAGGAGCTTCAGGTGGACTTCCAGCCCTTGTTTGAATGTTTGCACATCCACCAGGCACTTGGCCGGAGTGATAAACTCCGTGCCGATTATGCTGCCACAAGACGACAGCAGAAAGATCTCTTGATACCTACCTCGATCCACGTCGATGGCGACGAGGAACCATCTCTCAACAGTCTGCTAGAAGGCATAGCGGGTTTCGCGGTCATCGAAAAGGCAACCATGCAGCGCGTGCCCCAGTTGCGGTCTGCTGTGGACGTGGAGGAGCTCTGGGACTCCATGTGCACCTCTGCAATCACCCTCACATCCCGCTCGCTTGGCAACATCACAAACGCGGAGGTATTGCTTAAGATCAAGTCGGTCTATGCGCTTTTCATCCAATCCATGGAGGGCTGGGGCTATGCTGTCACGATGCTTGACAATTTCCTGCTCACTTTGTTCGACACATATGCCGATTTGTTAAAACGCCGGTTCAGTGAAGACTTCCAGGAGATAGTTTCAACGGATGACTACATGCCAATGGCCATCAACAGTGCAGAGGAATACGAGAAGGTCGTCAACGTCAGCTGGTTCACCCAGGACACACCGGTGGAGGAACTAACCTTTCCCTGTGTCCTACCCTTCTCGCAGATGTACCCATTATGCTGCATCGACATCAGGAATTTCCTTAACCAGTTTTATTTCTTTGCCGATGACCACTTCCAGCACCCCAATGTCATCGACGACACATTGAGAAAGGTCAGTGACATTCTTGGTTGACTACAGGATATCTATCTCATCTCCTGACCCGCTCTCACAGTCGCTGGATGAGCTCCTGACCCAGAAGGTCTGCCAGTCGCTAGTTGAGCGACTGAGCTCCCAGTACCTGGGCCAGATCGTCCAGATTCTCATCAACCTGGAGCATTTCGAGATTGCATGTCAGGAGCTGGAGCAGCTTCTTATCAGAGCGCGTTCCTCCACGTCGGCCGGGGGGCCTGTGACCCTGAGCGCTACTGAGCAATTCAGAAACAACAAGAAGACGGCCGAGAAGCGTATTTTCGAGCTGGTCAATTCGAAAATCGACGACTTGGTAGACACAGCGGAATATGACTGGTGAGTCTTGAGCACCCCGTGCATGCGGAGTCAATCCCGGCTGCGGTGATACTGATCGAGCACACAGGATGTCTACAACCCCCTCAACAGAGCCGAGCAATTATGTGCAGACACTGACTCGATACTTATCGAACATCATGAACTCGACACTGCTTGGTCTTCCACGGGAAATCAAGGAACTCATCTATTACGACGCCCTGAACCATGCCGCTGAGAGAATACTGGTCAGTCACATTGTGAAAATCCCACTGCCATGGCTACAGTACTTACAAACATGCTCCTGCAGGCCTTACCCCTCCAGCCCGAGGTCAAGACCATCAACCCGAACGGCGTGGCCGCCATGGCCCTGGACGTGCAGTGCCTAATCGAATTCGTTCAAGGACTCGACAACTCATTCATGCTCATGGAGGTCCTCCAGGAGCTCGAGCAGACGGTCAAGCTGCTGCAGGCTGAGAATGCCGACGACTTTTACGACATCTCAGTGCGCAATCGGCACTACGGGCGTGTCAACGCTTTGAAAGGACCAATCCTGCTCGAGAAGCTCACACACACTGTCGAGGCGCCGAATCGCGCGGCTGCTACAATGGCCAACCTGTCGTCACGGTTCGGCTTCAAGAGCTGAGGGCATGTACAGGCTCGCCGCTGTGTGACTATTGCCCATCGTGCCAACTCCACTGCAGCTCTTTTGTCTTGCGTCCCCCGTCTGTGCAGAGAATGGGCATTCTTGCACAAAAAGCAAGCTCAGCTCACTCGCGAAGCAAAGGAGTTCGTCAATTTGTCTCTAACTACTAATATAACGCCGTGTTTCAGTAGCGACTCGATGGGCACATCATTCTTGGACTCTGGGTCATAATCTCCGAAAGCTCCTAAACCTGTTTACCGTGTACCATGAACCAATCGACCCGCGTGAGGCTGGCTGCTGGTGGGGTAACGTCCTGTTGTCTCAAGCAACAAAAAGAATATCAAGAAAATCAATGCACAAGGGTATCCGTCTATTCTGCCTCTTTCTTTGTCGAGGCGGGCTTTTCAGGCACTCTGGTCGAGACGAAGCATGTTAAGAATTATATTCCTCAGGTGGTGGCATTTGTGGTGCATGCAGGAAGACAAAGATTAGGCGAACGAACGACAGGCAATGGTGGATGAGACAGAAGTGCTTACTTGTTGTGGCTGCATGGCCTCGTAGCCGTACATGGGCGGCATCTCGCCGTACATTTGGGGCTGTGCCTGACCATATGCAGCCTGGGGGTTGGCAGCGACCTGGCCAGGGTACATGTTTGGCGGCTGGCGGTAGTCGGCCTCGGTGCCGAGGGCATGGCCGGGCATTCCATAGTCCGTCGGCCCCATGGGGTGCTGTGCGTGGTTTGCTTGGACGTGCTGCCCGGGCAGGGCCTGAGCCGCCTGCGGCACGCCCTGGCCGGCCTGTTGCTGGCCGGCCTGCCTTTTGGAGTGGGAGGCAGCCTCCTCGCGCGGGACAATGTCGATGAGGAAGTCGAACATGTCGGACTTGGCAAGTGCCGAAGCGATGTCGGACCGCTGCAGGGTCCGTCGCTTGTTCTCCTCGGCGTGAATCCACGCACGCATAGTCAGCTCCGTAATGAAGATATCACAGCCCTTGGCGAACAGTATCGGGGCCTCAGCGCTGATCATCTTGACCTCCGGGTCGGCCTTCATGACCTTCTTTATACGCGCAAGAGGCAGCTGGTGGAGCTTGTAGTCATGGGCGTCGCTCTCGAGGTGGTTGATTGTCTGCTGCCAGTACGTCGTGAGGATGTCCTTGTATTGCCCATTGAGGCCCTGGTGAACATTTGCCCACGGGCCCGTGTAGAGTTCTGCGGCCGCATACCCCTGTGCGGACAACTAGTAGTTTTGCAAGTTTGTATTAGCGATGGGGCCCGACTAAGCACGACCAGTCGTGGTCCTAGGACATTGGCATTGGAGGAAGGGGGGCAAACAAACCGCTGCGCTCGCGCCTGATTTGTGTCGCACCGTTAGCTTCGCCCTGGCTGGTCGCATAAGGTGGAGGTCTGGTCATGTGGCTTACCATAGTGTCCACCATGGCTGATGTCGTACGCAGGCCTGGCCTGTTGCTGCTGTCCCTGCTGCTGGTTCTGGGAGGGGTCCATGATGGGATGGAATTGATGCGACGACAAACGACGCGACAATGGGAAAGAAGTGGGGGGCGGCGTGACTTGAAAGCCGACTTATAAGAGGTCGGGCCGTCGCGCGATTGCGTAGGATCCGGCGGGTTCACGATGCACAAGGAAGAGCCGGGTGACTCGAGTCTGGCGACGATCTCGGCTTCGAGTCCTGTGTTGCGCGAAAAAGAACAAGAAATGGCCCATCAGCGACTGGTTCACATTGGGGGTTCACAATCGGAGGGGCGCGTTCGGCGCGTCAGACGCAAGCTCGAGCAGGTCCGCCGCCGAGCGTCATCCCGTGCCCTCGCACCCGAGAAAAGCGCCCTGCATGTTTGCCGCCTCGGCGGCGAGCTTGATGTTTTCCTTTGACTGTTGACTCGAGTTGCGAGGCGCAACGGGCGCGGTACCGGTTGCGCGGCGCGCTCGTTGGTCACAAGTGCCTCGATGCCATTCGTTTGGGGGCTCTGTGAACGGGCCGGACTGGCGAACTCACCTTACTCGATAGCTGCGATGCGATGCGATCAACTGATTGGCTGGGGTGGCTTTTGTGTTGAAGTACGGAGTAGCGAATGGGTGACCAAGGTGGAGTTTGCCTGAGAAGCTCGTCTGTTTTAGAGGACGAACTCGGGCCAGTCAGCTAGCTCGGGCAAGCTAGGAAGAGGGGAGGGGTTTCGCTGGGCAGCTGCTAAGAGAGTGCCAGGTAGAAGGTGTGAGGGGGAGGGGGAGGGGGAGGGGCTGGTCCAGCAGGGTGTGGGAGGCGGGAACATCTCCACGCGAGTGAACCTTTGGGTTTTATATATGGGTTTTTCCAACCCTCCACGTCGCCAAGATCTTCGCTGGGGACAGAGATCGTGACGGAATCGGCAGGGCTGAAGACTGAAATCCAACCATTACCTACCTATTTACCAATCGATACTATGGACTCTTGCAAGGGAAGAAAGATGACGATTGAAGCATGAGGGGCGGTCAGGGCCAGCCGCAGGGTTGGGCATCAAGCCGGAGTACATACGGTCGGCCCCCAAAGCATACACACGCTTTCAGTACTACTATGTAGAGACTGTATTTCAACCCGTCCTTCACACCCACCCATCTCACCAACATGACATGCCGCGCCTGCGACCTAGACACTGACGGTCCGTGTTCCCCATCGCAAGCAGCCTCGCATTCCAAACCCGGAGCTCCTGCAGCTACAGTAGTGCGCATCCATGGCTATATGACAGCTGGCAAAGTGTGGCAGACCAGATCAGGGGGGGCTTGGATGTTTGTTGTGTGTCTTAGATGTAGAAACGAGGTGATGAGATAACACACACACACACACACACACACACACACACACATCTTCTTTGAGTGACCTCACCGTCGGCATCTGCAAGTCACAACTCCCATGTACGGACAGACCCTGGTAACCTCAGAACAGTTCCGGCCTGACCACAGCTAGCCTTTTCAGGCTAGCTCCTCAGCCAAGAGAGAGGGAGCTACAAGTGGCCCGTGCCATCCTGGAATCTTCTCTGCCCCAACTCACCTCAAAATTTCGAAATTCTTCGACAACAGCTCAGCGACACCTGATTCCTTCCCTTCCCCCTCCACCGTCTTGAACGGACAAACTCACAGCCTTCATTATGGTGGCCGTCGACTTATCCGACCATGACATAGATCAGCTCCTGAAATCGGCCGAGGCCTCCCTGGCCAGCAAGCCGGCCGATCAGGCTATTGCGCTCGGGCAAGCAGCAAAATTTGTGGCAAGCAGCAACCCGAGACTCACCCACAAAACACCATCACCTCTCGCGGCACTGGCTGGCAACGCCACGAAGGAGGCCGTCAAACCTGAGCTCGCGCTTCGCGTTCCCCAGCCTAAGGCCCAGGGCAAAAAGGTACGCGTGCACCTCCTTGCAATCCGCCTTATCCTATGATGAAAACCCATCCCAAAATTTCAATGACGCGGCGACGAGCCCCCGTTATGGGGGCGGATCCTGCAACATAATGATTTTCTTTTGTTCATAGTTACGCAGAGGATCACTATCATCTTCCCGTCTTGTCGTTTTGGTTTCCGATCAGCTCGCTAACGTGAAGCATAGTCTGCACCGGAAAATGCTGGCGCCGCCTGGAACTATATGCCGCGCACCCAGATCGATGACCCCAAGGTCAAGCGAGAATTTCAGATGCTTCGGATGAGAGGTGTCGTCGACACCAAGAGGTTCTGGAAAAAGGATGCCCGAACAGGTCCTCCGACGTTCTCCCAGTTCGGAACCTTGGTCGAAGGCCCGACCGAGCATCACAACGGACGACTGACGAGGAAGGAGCGGAAGCGCACCCTGGTCGAGGAAGTTCTAGCCACCGGAGAGTCGGATGGCAAGTTCAAGGACAGATACCAAAAGATTCAGGAGAAGAAGATGAGCGGCAAGAAGGGCCATTACAAGAAGCTGATGGCAGCGAGGAGAAAGAAACGCTGAAGGCTGGGGGCGCCTGACCACCAAAGTGCTCTGCCTCCACAGAGCGCTTGATGGATGCAACCCACACATGTGCAGGACTCTGTTTGCCTGCTTGTGCCAGTTGTGTGGACTCTCCCCCTGATGTCTGCAGAACATGCGCACCATGCCAGCCGCGTTGTCGATTGAAGCAAGGCGGCAGGTCGACGATCAGCTCGTGGTCAGAGCAAGTTCAGCTTCGGGCCGAAGTTCGAGCAGCCTGACTCGAAGTGGAGACAAAGAACGAGGCGTCAGCTGTTCTCAAAACCTCGCGGTAAAAGCAGGAAGAAACAGATGACCCATTTTGGCCACGACTCGGAAGGCAGTTCCAGTGCCAGCCAGTCTGGAGAGCTTCCCATCTAGAGGGATGTCAGCGGGGTTTGGCCCTGTACTTGCAGTACGATGAAAGAAGTAGACGGAACAGAAGGACATATATACCCAATCCAAAACATGATCTGATCAACAAACTTGACCTTGATTGCCCGCTCGCAAGCCGTCTTTTCTGGTAGTGAGCAGATTTTCATACGAGTTTCCAGGCAGGGTTGGGGTTGTAATCGATACCCACCCAAGCCACAGCACAAACTTTCTGGAGCTTCATGGTCCTCACTTTTGCGATCCTCGGTCAAGATCATGCAGAGATGAATGCGCCACCCGTATTACGGCCGCTGAGGGCCATTTTGCAGAGGAGGCTGGTGAGTCGCTTTATGAGCAAGAAATCCGCTGCAAACACTGACCAAATCAAATTAGCAACTGGTGCCCTCTCGTCCGGTCCGCACACCTTACTACGTCCGGGCCTCACAGCTCCGTGCTCAGCTCCGCTGCAATTCGTCGATGTACGCAATGATATGAAAGTGAGGCCTGGGAATAGAAAGGGAGTCTGTCGCTGACGTGCGTGCTGTGCAGAATCAAAGACCAGCCCCCCAAAGCGGACTCTGCCGAGGAACCTTCGAAAGCTCAATCCCCCGATACCCAAGCATCGGCACCCACGAGTCCACCACAGGAAGCCCAAAATGTCAACCCAGAAGAGCATCTGGAACCGCCCGAGCGGTCACAAGCCCCGGAAGGCGAGATAGAAGTCCAGCAGGCCGAGCCGACCGAATTCGCCTATGTGTTTCCTGGGGAGCCGATCGCGGAGGTCGAAGCCGCAGGGATTGAGCCATCAGGCTTGAAAGCCGCAGCTCTACCGAGGCTCGACGACACCCTGATCCAGTCCGCGTTCCAGCGAGTCAAGACTGCCAGCGCTGAGATCGAGGCTGGGATTTCGGAATTGGTAGCGCGTCAAATCGAGGACCCCGACGCGGCCGCTATCCAACAAAAGCAAGAGGATGTCATAGTACCACGGGTGGACGACGCGTTAGTCGGGTCAAAAATGCAGGAGGTGGAGAGCCCGTCTGCGGAGATCCAGGCCGGCCTGCGGGAATTCGAACAGCTGGGCGAAGAGCACCTCGCAGCAGAGCAGATCGAAACGATCATCGAGGACTCGGCAGACAACGCACCACATGATGTGAGCCCTTCTGCTGCGGCTGATGAGGTTCTAGGCGATGGCCAGTCTCGAGGTCAGGAGGCACCCGAGGCGGCATCTGTCGCGTCGCAGAGCCGAGCTCCCGAGGCAGTAACGGAGAATGCCGGCGAGGCCGCGGTGGAGAGCCAATATATCGCACCCAGCTCGGCCGAGACTGCAGAAACGCCCATTTCGCTCCCAGATGAGGTAGTAAATGCCGCAGAAGAAGTGCGCGAGACTGAGGAAGTTGGAGGCGGAGAGACAGAAGTCTCTGAACCTGTGGTCTTGACGGCAACAGAAGCCCAGGACGTTGTCAACGCGAAGATCGCGAGGAGCGAACTCAACAAGACAGCGCCACAGGAAGCGGCCAGCCACATCAATCCCCCCCCTGCAGCAGCTCAAGACCTGAGCGCAGAAGTGGAGAAAGAGCTGGAGGACAGGACTGAGGAGAAGGTCGCCCAATTGGTCGAGAGCACCGAGGACGACGACGACGTCCCAGACGAGCCGTCTCGCCTCCCGCGTAACGTGCAGGCCTTCTACCTGCAGCCGCTCCGCCGAGATGCAAAGTACAACGTGCCCTCCTGCAACCTGCAGCTGCGATCCTACAGCATCCGACCGCTCGAGTCGTTCTGCGACTTTGCCCTACGCGCGGCGTACTACCTGGGTCTGCCCGCGTACGGTCCCACGCCGCTGCCCAAGATCATCCAGAGGTGGACGGTTCCAAAGTCCAGTTTCATCTTCAAGAAGTCGCAGGAGAACTTTGAGCGTATCACGCGCCGCAGACTCATCCAGATCCGTGATGGACACCCGCAGACTGTGCAGATCTGGCTGGCATTCTTGCAGAAGCACCAGCAGGCGGGCGTGGGCATGAAGGCCAACGTGTGGGAGTTTAGCAGCCTCGGTAAGTTGCTTGTCCTCGCGTGTATTTGACACTTTCGTACGAGTACTAATTTGATTCCACAGATGTCGCCAAAGAACTGGACCAGGCGTATGAGGAGGCCAAACCTTTGATCGACGAGAAGTATCATCTCTTGGGCCAGGACAGGGAGATCGCAACGGTTGAGAAGGTGGATGAGATTCTGACAAGTGAGAGGTACAAGCTGGCTGGAGGCCGGTAGAGAATACTGTAAATGAACTGTATTATTTTTGTGGTACACAGATATCCGTGCACAGTTGTTTTACAGAGGCTTGTCAGAAGGCCCAATATACCATACCATGCAATGCAGCCTTAAAGGTTCCAATCGTCTAGATACAGAAATTGACGCCCCGGGATATGTACTGTAATCATATGAATAGAACTGCTTTAAACTGGTGTTTTGCTTTCCGTCCACATGATTTGCTTCACGTCGAAAATGCCGGATGAGAATGTACGTGAAAACTCGGCGCCCTGAACCTGAACCTGAAGCTCGAGACCGCTCAAACGCATACACAAAAAGCGCATCAACCCCAAAACTCACACCACATCCTCAAGTGTGAACTGCTCGGATGAGCGACTCAACAAAATGATGCTGTGCAGGCGGACACGGAGAATAATAGCACTGAGGACCCTGGCGCGGGCGGCGCAAGTGGCATCCGATGCACACCTGCCCAGCCACTCGGCACCTCCACCGAGCTCTTCTCATCATCAGCGCCGTCCAGCCTCAACAGCCGCTGCCACCTCGTTGCCGCCCCCGAGAACTACAACAGCAAAGGTGATCTTCTCGGGCATCCAGCCGACGGGCGTGCCGCACCTGGGCAACTACCTCGGTGCCCTGTCTCAATGGGTCGCGCTGCAGGATGAGGCGAAGGCAGCAGACGCGGCCATCGCCGGCACCGACGGCAGCGGTGGGAGCACCAGCCCCAGCCCCAGCCCCAGCCCCAGCAGCAGGGTCGACTGCCGGACGCGGCTGTACTTCTCGGTGGTCGACCTGCACGCCATCACGCTGCCGCAGGACCCCGCGCAGCTGCGGCAACGGCGGCGCGAGATGCTCGCCGCGCTGCTGGCCGTGGGGCTGGACCCGGGGCGGAGCACCATCTTCCACCAGTCGTCGGTGCCGCAGCACGCCGAGCTCATGTGGGTGCTCTCGTGCACGGCGTCCATGGGCTACCTGTCGCGTATGACGCAGTGGAAGAGCAAGATGTCGCTGCCGGACGACGCGTCCGCGCTGCCGGGGGAGGTGGGTGGTGGTGGTGGTGGTGGTGGTGGTGACGAGCAGGGTGGCGGCGGCGGCGGCGGCGGCGGCGACAAGCCGTCCCCTTCTGCTGCTGCGGCGCTCAAGCTGGGCCTCTTCTCCTACCCGGTCCTCCAGGCCGCCGACATCCTCGTCCACCGCGCCACGCACGTCCCCGTCGGCGAGGACCAGCGGCAGCACCTCGAGTTCGCCCGGGAGTGCGCCGCCGCGTTCAACCACACGTACTGCAGCGGCGGCAAGGGGAAGACGACGGCCCTCCTCGTCCCGCCCGAGACCATCATCGGCCCCGCGCGGCGCGTCATGAGCCTGGCGGACCCGACCAAGAAGATGAGCAAGTCGGACCCCAAGGAGGGGAGCCGGGTGCTCATCAACGACGACGCGCCGGCCATCCGGAGGAAGGTCAGGCGCGCCCTGACAGACGAGGAGACCGGCTTCATCAGCTACGACCCGGCCGCGCGCCCGGGCGTGTCCAACCTGCTGGGGATCCTGGCCGTGCTGGAGGAGAAGGCGGGCAGGGGCAAGAGGACGCCCGAGGAGGTGGCGGGGGACTTTGCGGGCTCGCAGCACCCGCTCAGGATGCTCAAGGAGAGGACGGCCGACGCGATCGTCGATGAGCTGAAGGACGTCCGCGGGCGGTATGAGCAGCTGCTTGGGAGTCGCGATGGGAATGTGCTGGATGAGATCGAGGGCAAAGGTGCCGACGAGGCCAGGCACAGCGCGGAGGGTACGATGAAGCTTGTAAAGGAGGCTCTGGGGTTTTAGCATGATGCCTCGCCTGATGTAAGATACGTGGACACAAAAAAAAAGACAGAAAACTCCATATACTCGCGGTGCTATAGTCCCCGGTCATCTAGTCTATACTGAAAACCATTCGGCATGCGAAGAGGGCTCCCACGTCCATATGGCGGCAGCACCTATCGATGACCGGTGGTGGAAATGGTGCATTCAAAAGCCTCATGCATGCGTGAGCCCAAAGACGTTGCAGCAGTTCTGGGAGTCAAACAAATGCTAGCATTGAATCATTTTCATGTGCTGCTAGTGTGCGAGGTATCTATGATTTGCATCTCATTCTTCCCTGTCATTCTTCCCTCCACCTGTCCCAGTGGCTCAATGTCATATGCCAGAGGCAACACATCATTTTTCAGGACGCATACGCAAAACTCGACCCTCTTGAGGCCAACCAGAAATCCCTCACAACAGTGTTCGTCTGCCTCGCACCTCGGAGACTGCACAGGCGAGTTAGCGACTTGGTGTTCTGAACACAAGAAAGAATTAGACTGAATAGAAGAAAACCTACTTTACTACCTTCTTCACGAACATTGACTTCTCCTCAGCGGTAACCTTCGTGCTGGGGAATGACGGGTCCATCAGGGCAGCCTCGAGCCACTGCTTTGCCCGTGGGTGTTGCACGACAAGCTTCTTCAGCGGGTCACTAAGCTTGTCCAGCTCACTGCGCGAGGCGTTACCGCCAATGTTCTGAGCAAGTGACCGCGTCAGGAGCGGCCCGAGGTGTTCTAGCGCGTTGCTGAAGCCGGCTTGCACCGAAGCATCGTCACTCTTGATGGCGACGAATGCGGACTTGTTGCTGGTCAGCCACGATAGCTCCGATTTGGGCCCGAGAGGCGTTCAATTAGTCCAGTGTTGGAGTACCTACCCAGAAGTCACAGGCACTACCCTTTGGCAGAGGCTCTTTCCCGTCCAATACCCTCAAGGCGAACATGAAGAAGAACTCGAGATCACTCGTCGGCTGGAGTTGTAGCAGGGCCTCGGGATACCGTGACATGACGCGATTGAGAAAATCAATACCGCTTTGCGTCAGATCAGGATCATTGTCGGGTTCTGGTAGAAAGTCAGAGCCCGGTTGCCATGATATGGTGTGGGGATTAGTGCTCACCTGAGACCGCCTTCAACAGACCAAGTACCCATGGTAGTAGAGCTGCGAGGCATTCCAGGACCTGTGGCCGGGGTCGATTGCTCAAGGAACTCACGAAAGAGCACATCGTGCTGATCATAGTGCCTATCCTAGGACTGTTGGGCCCGTTTTGTGTAAAGAACTGGATGACGAGGGCTGGAGGGAAGACAAACGGGCCTGGCTCCGTCTCAGAGAATCCCGCTCGGAAGATATTGCAGATTGTTTCTGTTACCTCGCCACTCTGGCCGAAAGCCTGCTGGATTTGGCTGACCATGGTCACGATGTGGTTCTGAATGCCCAAAAGGCGCTCATTGCTTATTTGAGGCACACACTCCTCCTCCGCATCCAGCTCGATAGGCGTTTCAGACAGGCTCTGCATGCCCTTGCCCATGCTTGCCACGCTCCTCAATACTCTCTCTGCTATAATGAGAGCTGCCTCATCCACGGATGTTGGCGCGTGCTTTTGCGAGATAATATCAGTGCGAAGCCTGGTCTCTACCCATGACTTCATGTCTGGTTCATTCGCCAATTGGGGATGCCCCTTCAGGCGGAGGCAGTGCTGCGTATCATTGTTGAGTAAAGCAATAAGATCTTCAAGGTAGCCCAGCCTTCGGTCCTCATCCGGAATTGCTTGGACTATGGAGGCAATACCGGTCATAATCCTCTCCTCTGCGATCGAGTCGATTCCGAGGCTATGAATTCGATGGTAGTGCCGCAGGAATCCCTCGATATGGTCCTTGAGCAGTGATCGACAGGATGAACAAAGAGTCATTATGGACTTGGAGGAGGAGCCCCCAAGAGCCCCATCTTCCCCAACAACATTGAAGAGGAGTTCGAGAGCTGCAGGAAGGTACTGCTGATGGCGCTCGAAGAAATCAGAGAAGCGCTCAATTGTAGACAAGCTTGTCTGCAACAAGCGAGGCGGGATCGACGCCCTGGCCGGCCCTGGACCAACGAGCTGAAATAACTCGGACGAGAAGACCTTGTGCAGGTCTTGGTCACAATTTCCACTGTCACACACACAATCACTGATCGCCCCAAGACAGTAGAGGGAGGCCTCTATCTGAGCCCATTCCCGGGCGGGGAGGGCCTGGAGGAGCAAATCAACAAAGGTGCTTACTAGGGACTTCCCCTTGAGTGTCCAGACCGCCAGCAAGAAATCGGCGACGTCTTTCCTGGCCTCGATCCAACCGGCTCTGTCATTGGAGTCCATGTCGGTCCATGTAGAGTGATCGACGAGCTGGATCTTGCCGTAGCAATGTGAGATAGCATCCATGACCTGGCTCATGGCAAAAGGCAACCAGGTATAGGCAGTCGCCTCCTCCTCGTAGACTGTATCCGTCAGAGTCTCGACGAATGTGGCCCAGAATTCAAGGGCCGAGACAAAGATCTTGTCCTCGGCGACAAGGATGCCACTGCAATTGAGAAGGCCACAGAGTCTTTGAAGCATTCTATGCGATCGCTCGTCCACGCCTTCCATGAGGGTCTGCACTTTCGCATCACCGAAAGCGATCATCAAAATGCCGTATTGTGTGAAGGCAAAGTCGAAGTCGCCGGAAGAAAGCTGCATGTAGCGATCCCTGGACCAATCACTCTCAAACAGGGCAAAAAGGGCTTCGTAGTGCTCATCTCTCAGGAAACCCGAGTAATTTTGGAGTATGTCAATGAACAACTCCATTGTCGTCTCGGTCAGATCTTCGGTTTGTATGCATCCCAGTGCCGGGATTATGAGGTCGCGCAGGGGCTTCGTCAGCGTGTCGTCGGAGGAAGGAAGTCGCTGTTCGTAGAGGATCCATGACTAGGTGCCCTGTTAGCGATCCTACTCGAAGCCTCGGCCATGTCGGACGGCAAGAAGTTTGGCAACCCTCGTTGCTCCCCACAAAGGATCCCAAGCATACCTGCAAACACTTAATAGTCTCTTCTCGGATCCTTATGAAGCTGGACGACGTGTTGGACAGCCCGCAAGCGAGGAGAGCCGTCACATCCTCTGCGTTCTGTGCGAGGCTCTCATGCACTGCCAAGCTGTAAGACAATTAGCACAGTCGGTTTGACGACGCCAGGAGATGTGACATACTATTTTTGTGACTTCATCTCTGTCTTTGCGATCTCCTCGACGAACACTGTGATGAACCAGATAGCTGCCATCAACCTCGGCTCATCGAGGCCGACGAGCAGGGCCGAGGTAGGGGCGTTCTTGGCCTCATCCCTAGGTACCGCACGGCCAGCATCGAAGCAGTAGAGCAGGTGGTGGACGCAGCGCGGCCAGAGGTGGGGGAAGTGGATGAAGAAGGTGACGAGGGCGGAGGTGAGCTTGCGGATGACGAGGGCGCCGCTGCCGTCGGCGAGGGAGCGGACGAGCCAGCCGATCAGGCTCAAGAGCAGCTGCCTCGCATCGTCCTCGGCCAGGGAAGAGCTCTCGGTGTTGAGCTTGATGATGATGGTGAGGGCGCCGAAGAACTTGACCTGGTCGTCGGGGCGCTCCAGCATGCCATGGGCAAACTGCCAGCCCAGCTCGGAGCGCTGGAGGCGCTGGAGGGCTTCCTGGGTTCTCGAGATGACCTCAGGCGGCGCTGGGCGGTACAGGGCCAATATCAACTGGAGAGGGTGAGCATGTGGGCAGTTGCTTGGTGCCGCGCTATGTGGGATACTCACCGACTCGGCCTCGTCCAGGTTCGATGGCAGTGGTAGGGGCTCCATGTTGCTGTTCAGTCAACATGGCGACCAGCCAAGAGCCCCGGCTAGAAGATTGTCTCAGCCTGCGTGCTGCACCGTTCTGGCCCGGCGGTGCAACGGTAAGTACTACTACGTACTGTGCTTGCTTGGGAGAGAGAGGACGTGGTGGGGTGGTGGGGTTTGTGAGACGGCGAGGGTGGAGACTGCTCTGGGGGCTCTCTCCTTGCTCAGCGGAATGGCACGCCCAGGATAATGATGACCATGAGGGATGTCGTGGCTGTGACCTTTGGTCTCGGATACAGCTCACCTCGCAACGACATTGAGGAGATACCTTTTCTGCTTAAGTACATCTACGGCTGGGCCGTTTGTTCTCGCTGTGGGGCGAACTTTTGGGAGAACCCACCTGTCGCCGACCGTATCGATAAGAAAGCCTGCAGCTTCTCATGTCAATACGGTCATAGTCATTTACTGGACCAGCTCGCCCTCCAACTCGGGCTGGAGGATGCTTGCATCTCGAAGCTTGGGGGTTCAAACAAGTGCAATGCTATGTTTATCTGTTATTTACTGCACATGTGATATGGCGATAGCCATGGCGGTGCAAAAGCATATGTTAATATCTGTCAATCCAAACTTGAAATAGTGCACACCCCCTAATCTCATAGTTGAGCCTGTGCCGAAGCAACCCATCTGTCTGTGGTTGATCTGCTCGGGTGTTGTATTCTCCGAAGACAATATTACAATTCTACCATCTTGATCCCCAAGATTGTCAGTACCTGCCCTCTTGCCCGAGCCCATGAGACACGTCAAATATGACGTGTGTGATAGGCCACACTCTCGGTGTGTTAGTCTAGACGCCGGGCCAGCCTGTCCACCCCCCCCCCTCCTCCCTAAAAAAAATAGAGGGCGGCCTGAAGCTTGCCAAATGCGGCAGGAGAGCTTGTGTGGGGCCGCTCTCGATTGGCGACCCGCGACTCGCGAGGCAAGGTGGGGGTGGACATCCCACCTGTTACTGCGCTGCAATTGCATACAGCCCATCTACCCTCCACCCTTTCCCCCCCCCGTCGACCACCATCTCACAACCTCTCTTTATATTCTCGCCCCCTGCCCCGCCCCATGTTGTTATCCTTACCCAGGCTGTTCATTGCCCCCCTCAATGTAAAGCCAGTTGCTGCCCAGCTTCAGCCAGCCATCCAGACAGCCAGGGGCCTTCTCTCCCGCCCCAGATTCTCTCCCGCGACCGTCTATCTATCACGGAAGGCGTGCTTCAGTTCTGGTTGCATTGTTACCGACATGGAGACCGTCGACTCCAGCTACCAGCTCTCCGAGCTGCGCAGGCTCATGAAGGAGCGCAACCTGGATATATACAGTTAGTCCACGCAATCGAACCCCCCCCCCCNCCCCGGGAACTGCCCCATTGAGCACCCCTCTAAATGTGCCCTACCATAGTTGTCCCGTCCGAAGACAGCCACTCATCAGAGTACATTGCACCCTGCGACGAAAGGAGGAAGTTCATTTGCGGCTTCAGCGGCTCCGCAGGATGCGCAGTCATCACCCACGACAAGGCTGCCCTAGCAACTGACGGCCGATACTTCAACCAGGCAGCGAAACAGTTGGACAACAACTGGACCCTCCTAAAGCAGGGCTTACAGGATGTACCCACCTGGCAGGAGTGGTCTGCAGACCAGTCCGCCGGCGGCAAGGTCGTGGGTGTCGACCCAACGTTGCTTACCAGCTCGACTGCCGAGAAGCTGGCCGAGAGCATCAAGAGGAAAGGAGGCCACGACCTTGCTGCCGTCGCAGAGAACCTGGTCGACATCGTCTGGGCTGATAGCAAGCCCCCGCGTCCTAATGAGCCTGTAAGACTGCTGCACCGGAAGTACGCCGGCAAGGATACGAGGACAAAGCTCCAGGAGCTCCGCAAAGAGTTGAAGAAGAAGCACCTGGACTGCTTCGTTGTCTCGATGCTGGATGAGATCGCCTGGCTGTTCAATCTTCGCGGCAACGACATTCCATACAACCCTGTCTTCTTTTCCTACGCCGTCATCACGGCTGACCAGGCCACATTATACATTGACTCGGCGAAGCTGGACAACGAGGGCCGCAATTACCTAGCCGAGTCCGGCGTCGCGGTCAGACCCTACGATAGCCTCTTCGACGACGCAAGGGCGCTCAGCGAGACTCATTCACTGGACGGAAACGGTACTGCCACCAATGGCGACGAGACGTCAACGGACAGTAAATTCGCCATCTCAACGAAGGGGTCATGGGCGTTGAAGCTAGCGTTGGGAGGTGACGAGGTCGTCGAAGAGATCAGAAGTCCTGTCGGCGACGCCAAGGCCGTGAAAAACGAGACCGAGCTGGAGGGCATGCGGCAATGCCACATCAGAGATGGTGCGGCATTGACGGCCTACTTTGCATGGCTTGAGGACCAGCTGGTCAATAAGAAGGCCACGCTGGACGAGGTGACGGCAGCTGACAAGCTGGAGGAGCTTCGGTCAAAGCAGAAGGATTTTGTTGGGCTGTCGTTCCCCACGATCTCCTCAACGGGGCCCAAGTAAGTCCAGAAAGCGGGTGGGACACGAGGCGGAGGTGGCATCGATCTAACAATCCACCAGCGCGGCCGTCATACACTACCAGCCAGAGAAGGGCAACTGCTCCATCATCGACCCGAACGCCATATATCTGTGTGATTCTGGGGCACAGTTCCTCGACGGCACAACGGACACGACCCGGACTCTGCATTTCGGCACACCCACGGAAAAGGAGCGCCAGACCAACACCCTAGTCCTGAAGGGGAACATCGCTCTAGACAGGGCCATCTTTCCTAAGGGGGTGACAGGTTTTGCTCTCGACAGCTTGGCACGCCAGTTCCTCTGGGTGAGCCAACCCCCATCTCGTGCACACAAGGTCGTGGAACTAACGTGCTTTCTACAGAGAGAGGGGCTGGACTACCGTCATGGCACTGGCCATGGAGTGGGCTCGTACCTGAATGTCCACGAGGGGCCCATAGGTATAGGGACTAGGAAGCAGTATTCTGAGTGCTACATGGCCGCCGGGAACGTGACGTCTATCGAGCCGGGCTACTACGAAGACGGCAAGTTCGGGATCCGGATAGAGAACATTGCCATCGTGAAGGAGGTCAAGACGACAAACCAGTTTGGTGACAGGCCGTTCCTCGGTTTTGAGCACGTGACAATGACGCCTTACTGCCGGAACTTGATCGACGTCAACCTTCTGACGGCGGATGAAAAGGAGTGGCTGAATGACCACAACAAGGAGATCTATGAGAAGACAAAGGACTTCTTCAAGGATGACGAGCTCACGTTATCATGGCTCAAGAGGGAGACGGCGCCGTTCTAGGGAGCTACAGCTTGACGCCAGCAGTGGCAGGTAAGCTTTTGGAATCGAAGCCCAGAGAGACGTCGGACTGGCCAATTTCTCATATTCTGGGCTGCATGTGCCGCCTTGAGTTGATCGCCTCACACAATCAGCTCGATGGATTCTGGTTCCATCACACTTTAGGAACCCATTTGGAACCCATCATTGCCCTGTTACGGTGTTCGTCTCTAGGTTTGCCCAGTCACATCCAGCAGGACTGGTGCTTGAGACTTGGGGGAACAGCAGGCTGTCCAGAGAAGGGGTTGACGGGGTTTGTATATTATAGCGCTATGCATAGATAGCATTTTAAAAATGCATGAACGCAGCGAGTGCAAAAGTGGTGCCAAAAGCCAGTTTGAAGGTTGGATTCTTGTTGAGGGCGGACAGGACGCGCGAGGACTCGAAGCGCTCGCGAATCTTGAGCACGGAGAGCAGGTCGACGCCCCATTGTGAAGCCACCTGCGAGATTCTGTCACGACGAGGCCACGACCGCGGATACGGGGCATGGTATTTCCACGGTGGGAGGGGCCAACTCACCTGCACTATGACGATGGCCAGGCCGGTGAGCAGGACTAACGTCTTGGAGAAGACACTGACGACCAGGCCGGTCAGGAAACCTACACACGAGGCAATGTGTGTCAGTTGCCAGTCTTCGTAAGTCCTCCGAGCACAACAAGGACGGGTCGGCCGGGCGGCTGTGAAGCGAGAAGAGCAAAGCCTGGTGATGGCAATGGGCATCACCTTCCGTCACGTACCGGCGAGGCTCCCGCCCGAGAGCTGCCTGATGACCTCCGGGTCCAGCCAGTCCTCGCGCGACGGGGAGTCGGCGGCGGGGGAGGCGGGCCGCGAGACAACGGCGTCGAGGCGCACCGGGTGGCGCTGGTTCCGGCGGTGGGCGAGGACGAGGCCTGTCGAGAGGCCCAGGGTGAGCGGAGCTGCAGTGCGGCGGAGGGCGGAGCGGCAGAGGGTTGCTGTTGCCATTTTTTTGGTTGGGCCTTTTGTGGTTTTTTTAATTTTGGTTATTGTATTAATGATTACAGTGTAGAATAGGGCGAGTCGAAGTATGGCAATGGGCTGTTGGGGCTGGTAGGTCACGATATTGAAGTGCCAGCCGGGGAGTGAGTGACGTAGTGCTGTGGTTGCGAGCCTAGGGTGAGCGAATTTGAGCTCCAGCGTGCTCTCCGCGGGTGGTGAGACGGGGCTTTCAGGGGTTCAAGGGGGGCTTTTGCTTATGTAAGTGCCGGACGGCAAGCTGACGACCAGGACCAAGTCTGTGATGGCATCACCGACCACCTGGTTGAGCCATGAGGAGCGAATAGTTGACTCTGGTCTGCGTGTCATTGGAAACAAGGGCGACCAAGTATACTATCTGGATACTTTAGTGATGAGTGTAGCTGTCCTGGAGTGCCAGGCGCTCCTCAGCCTTGACCACGGCCGAGCATGGACTAGGGAACTGCGGAGGTATACATACATTGCCGCTGAAGCAGGTTCGAGATGCTTTTAGGAACCTAATCCATGCCTCCGGAAACTGCGTTTGAGATCTATATATCTGACTAAAAGTCCAAGCAGTGCCCATGTGAGAAGTGACCAAGTTCCCTCCCTTGATGACAGGTCCAACCCTTTTAGCCACAGTCATGATGGTCTCTAGCAGTGGCCTCCAGTCCTCTCCTCGGAATTTAACCCAAACACTTTGAAGACGGAGCTATGTTTTTGTCTTTTGCAGTAAAGCGGTGACAAGATCCAGAAACATGTCGTCGTCTTCATCCTCATCTTCAGCAAGGCCGGGGAGCTCTCGGGAGCAACTGCCCACAATGGGGATCGATCACTGGCCACCAAGAACATGCACATACAAATAAACATTGCTATTGGCCCGATATCAAGCAGCAAATCCAGTCAATCCGCTTATGCTTGGGCGCGCCCCGGCCATCAGATGAAGCCATTGTCTACTGACAATACTGACAACTTTTCATTCTGGGAAGTGGCAGGCTGGAGCTCTGTGTCCTGCCCCTGCCGTCTGGTTGGCTGCTGCCCACAGCCAGTCAGTAAGTCAGTAAGTTTGCCGGCCAGTCAGTCGGTCAATCAGCCCGTGGGAAATACTCTGACAACAGCTTCCATCTCATTGTTCCCATCGTCCCCATCACCTGCCCCCGCGCCGCCTTGGACCTCGATGGCCTCGCCGTCCTCGCCATCCTAGAATATTATTTGAGACGCCATCTCCGCTCTCACCTCCCTTCCCATCCTTCTTTTCTGCCCCAGCCCCCATCTTGACTTCAATCCATCCTTCGCACCACATATCTGGACTTCTGCCTCAGCTTTGGCCACCCATCTTGACTATCATCTCACTGCTCTTTGTAATCAGCCTTGCGCTTCTCTGCTGGACAGAGCCTTTGGACCAGCCCACATGCTTGGTACACATCAACACCATCCCACACATTCCCTCCCAACAAGAGTTTCCAATCCGAACATGTCGCCCTGCGATACTCAGACACCCCTGGCCGCCCCGTCCGGCACGGTCGTGCGTATCAAGGTTGAGATCAGGCACTCTGATGGGAAGATCGAGCACGGTGAGTCGACTGACTAGATTCTGCGCATTTCCAAGCCCTCTCCAAGCATCCCATCCTGACCTCTTCCACAGACAACATCTTCCTGGGGGCCAACGACAACTGGCGCGTCGGTCGCGATGCCAAGTGCAAGTAAGTCAGGCCTTGTCAACTCTTTCGGGCCGGCTTGCTTACTTGTGCTAGTGATGTAGCCATCAACGCTCCCTTCTTCTCTCGCATACACCTCGAGTTCTACACTGTCATCTTCGACGAGGAGCACTACCCTATGGTCTATGTCAGAGACCTCGGCTCCACGTCTGGCACCTATGTCAACGGCAGACTCATCGGTGGCCGGAAAAGCGAGGACGAGAATGAACTCGTTTCGCCGGGGACAATCATCCTCCATGGCGACGTCGTCAGCATCGGAGAGGACGTGAAGTTCGAAGTCGACCACCCCTTCATTCCGAAGCTGAGACTCAACGAGGTCCAGACCAGAGAGGTCCTCGTGAGTATTGCCCATTGAAAAGGCGATACTCGATCTTGGTATACTGACATTCCTTAGCAATTCCACGACAAGTACACCGTCACAGACTTCACCATCGGAAGTGGCGCTTCTGCCAAAGTCAACCTCGCTATTGACGAGGAGACTGGCAACTATGTTGTCTGCAAGATCTATGACCTTGAGTCTATGCGGCTGAGGGGCCTCGAGGCTTTCATTCGGAGACTTGTGCAAGAGACACATGTGAGAAGCCAGATGGAGCACGTAAGTACACCACCCCCCTGGGCGTGCCTCGCCTGTCTCTAACAATCTCCAGCCGAACCTGGCCTCTTTCCGAGGCGCTTACAAGAGTCGCTCCAACTTGTACGTCTTCGAGGACCTCGCCGCAGGTGGAGACTTGTTCACGCTTACTGAGCGCTACCGCTCCCCCATGAGCGAGCTCGAGGTCCGCTGGCTGATCCGGCAGGTCGTGACGGGCGCGGGCTACATGCACGCCAAGGGGCTCGTCCACCGGGATCTGAAGCTCGAGAATATCCTCTGCGCGACCACCCCCTCACCGAGCCACCGGGTCGTCATCACAGACTTTGGCCACACCTGCATGGTCGGCGACAGGAGCATGACTGGAGGGTGCGGCACCCGGGGCTGGCAGGCACCGTAAGTTTCCCGAATTGCGGACCTCTCGAGTCTTAGACTAATCGTTTGGCTAGGGAGATCGTCACCGGGAATGCGTGTGGCGGCCCGCCTGGCGACATCTGGAGCATCGGCGTCCTGGCCATCTATCTCCTCTGCGGAAAGAGCAAGTGCGAGTCCGTCGACCTCCTCGAGGCCTTTGCGGAGAAATACGCGTACCACCCCCAGAAAAACGTCAACGAGCCGACCAGCGAGCTGGGCAAGGTCTTCGAGGAGGTAGCGCAGGTCCGCAAGGGCGACCAGGTCTCCAAGGCCGGCAAGGACTTCATCCGCCGCTGCTTCCAGACCAAGCCGAACCGGAGGATCACCGCCGCGAAGGCCCTCAAGCATCCCTGGCTGTGCGAGCCAAAGGAGGACCTCGAGCTGTTCAAGTGCCTCGAGAAGGTCACGGCCAACAGCTGGAGGCCGCGGACTGTCACGCCCAAGGCGTGTGAGGTTCTGGACGAGGTTGACATTCCGAGGGCCGCTGCTGATGGGGTTGTGGAGTCGCTGGTGTCGCCTTTCTTCCCATGCAAGCTCATGGTCTGAGTTGTGGGGCAAGGCTGAGGTCTGGTTAATTCTGAAATGGGTTGATGTTGAGGTTTGAATGAGTCTGAGTTGGTCTGAGTCCACGCACCTAGCTGTTGTGGGAAGCTAAGTACCTAGTCTGCTCAATTTGATGTGTCCACATGGCATGCTTCTATCGAGATTTTACTTTGCCAAGTGCCTGATGGTTAGGTCCGTGGTTGTGACTTACTGCCTAAGTAGAGTAACCACATCACGGACAGTTTCTACTAAAAATAAAAATGTCACTACTACGTGGAGCAGCCCCAGAACAGTATAACTGTTGTGGATGCCAAGGATTGTTTGAAAAGGAGCACTCTATTTTACCATCCCTAACTCCCAAATGCAATTGACCAACCCAACACCTGTCTACATGCTATCACTTATCACGAATAGGATAAACAGGAAAAAAGAAGGGCGGGGGAAAAAAAAACTACCCCTCCCGCCTACGAATTAACCTCCGCGAACCACGTCCTCAGCAGCCCAGCCAGCGCCCCGGGCAGCTCCTCCAGGTTGTGCACGATCAGGTAGTACTGGAAGGGGAAGGTGTCGAGGTACCTCTCGACGACGACGTCGCTGGAGCCGTCGGCCCGGCGCACGAACTTCGCCTTGCCCAGCTGCAGCACGCTGTCGGCCCCGCGCGACGACGCGTCGTCCATGATGATGAAGACGACCATGACGCGCTCCTCGAGCGCCTCGCGCAGCATCCGCCGGATCCGCTCGTGCGAGTCCGAGGGGGTCAGCCCGTCCGACAGGATCAGCGCGAGCTGCCAGAGGTCGTCGCCCGCCCCGCCCCGGCCGCCGCCGGCGGTGGCGCGCGCGGCGCGCAGCTGGTCCAGCGTGCGCCGGATGAGCAGCGCCACGTCGGTGCGGTCCTGCGCGAAGGTGAAGTTCTGCAGGACGCGGGCGCCGGCGTCGTGCGAGGACAGCAGGGGCGCGGCCAGCTCGTGCGCGGTGAAGACGTCGGCGCCGAAGCCGAGGACGCCGACCTGGCCGGCCTCGAGCATGGCCAGGGCGCGCGACACCATGACGAGCGACTCGAGGGCCATGGCGCCCGCGGTGGTGTGGCCCATGGACTGGGAGTCGTCGACGCAGAGGAGGATCTGGTACGTGCGCTTGGTCGGCACGGCGCGCCGCATCCAGATCTTGTCGCGCTTGTAGCTCGACGCGATGTACGGGATGATCTTCTTGATGTTGAGCCGCTTGCCCGTGCGGTACGACCCGGAGAGCTTGGTCGACTGCGACGGCGTCAGGATCAGCCGCAGCTGCGACGTGAGCGCGAGCGAGAGCGGGTGCGTCTTGGTCTGGAGCGCCGTCCATGCCTCGAGCGACTGCTGGTAGTCGCGCAGCGGCCGGCCCGGGCCGTCGAGGTGCGTGCTGTCGAGCTGTGTTGATGTCTCCTCCACGGTGTCGTCCTCGGGCTCCTCCACCTGGTTCGTCCTGGAGGGAGAAGTGGACCGCTCACGGTTGAAGGCCCCGCGCCGCGTCGCGACGCCGCTCCGGGACTCGTCACGTTCCGGCGCGTCCTTGTCCTTGGACTCGTCCTGCTCTGCACCGTCCGCCTCGTCGTCGATGTCCATGTTGTCATTGTCCTCGTCGCCATCTTGCTGGGGCATCAACCGGCCCTGGTCGTCTCGCTTGTCCTCGTCAATCGCCATGGACTCGTCGATGGGCTGCACCTCGTCCTCGGCAGCGGCTCCAAGGGCCTGGGCGTCAGGAGCGTCGACATCGTTTTGCATGTGTTGGAGTTCCTTTTGGGCCATATCCGAATCATCTTGTTGTCGCGCCTCCTGGTTCTCGTCCATGGCATCTTTGATATCTTGGTTTTGCCGGTACCACCTCTCGAGCGCGTCGCCGAGCTTCTTGAACGGCTGCGACTGTGCTGAGTCGTCGGGTTGGTTGGCCTCGTCCGGACGATCCTGGTGTCCATTTTGCCGCGACATCGCGCCTTCGTTGCCGGCGGCGGTCTGCTGGTCGTCCGCGTTCTGGCCCATCTCGCCGCTCTCGCGTTGTGCCGCTTTGGCCTGCGAGTTGTCATCGTCTTGCCCGTCCTCCATGTTGTTCTGGTCTTGCCCGGCCCCGCTCTTGATATCACTCGGCGCGGCGTTGTCCGGGTCCGTGTGGGAGTTGTCGCTGGGGTCCAGTGCCGGCTTGCTTTCGTCCTTCTCGCCTGAGTCCTCTGCGCCTTGTTCCTCCGCTTCCGGCTCCTTCTCTTCCATCTCGGCGTTGTCACCTTGCATGTCTTCGTCCGGGTTCTCCGGGTCGATTTCCTGTTCCATATCGTCCTGGTTCATCACGCCCTGCTCGCCATCGTCCTGATCGGCGTGTTCTGCGTCTCCCTCTTGCTTCGCTTCCTCCTCCATTTCCTGCTGGATGTCCGAGAGCTTGTCCAGGTCATCATCCGAGATGGCCGATTCGTCGTCGCTGCCATCGATGTCCATATCGTCCGGCAATGCCAGCGCCTCGTTCTCTTCGACGTTCTGGTCTTGCCTGTTTAACTCCTCTTGCGCGCCGGCTTCGTCTTCTTCCGGGCCTGCCTCCTCTTCTTGTTCTATTTCTTGTTCGGGCTTGCCCTGGTCAGGCTCCTCTTGCTGCTTCGAGTCTTTGCTTTCGGGGGCGTCCTTGGAGGCGACCTGCTCGTCTTCATTCTTCTGGCCCTTGGTGTCGTCTCCTTGCTGGTCCTTGTCCGCGTCGTCGCCGTCCCCATCCCACATCTTTTCGTCGACTGCGGTGGGGTCCAGATCGTCCACGTCGCCGGTTTCCTCGTCCATTTCGTCCTTCTCCTCGTCGTCTTCCCCGTCTTTGTCCCCTTTATCGTCCTCGTCGTCTCCGGCTGCGCTGCCCATGTCGCCCTCCATGTCGTCTTGGCCCATATCGATGGCGTCCTCCTGGTCCTCGATCTCGCCGTCTTTCTCCTTATTCGGCTCATGAGCCAACTCCGAGAGATCCTCGTCCGGCTGGATGTCCTTGCTGATGTCCTCGGCGCCCTCGCCGTCGCCAAGCCCGGTGCCACTCTCAAGCTTGCCTGAATCCGCGGAGGTCTCATCAGACTTCTCTTGCGGGGTGCAGAACCCCCTGGATGCGATCTCCACGAACGCCTTGCCGAGGTTGAGCGCCATCTTGGATGTGGCACAATGTACACTCGTCAGGTCCGTGACGGTGGTGCGGCAAATAATGGCGTACTGCTGTAGCAAGGGCAGTGTGACAGCAAGAAGAGAGAATGCAGCTTTTTTGACGGCCTGGTCATCCAGGTTCAGACTGTCCAGACGGGACATGGAGTCGCCGATGCTGTCAACGATTGTGGTCATATGAAGAGACTTGAGCATGTTTGCCAAGGTGTCGTTGTATTGCAGAAGCCACGACGCATCTTCTGTTGACGCTGGCATGGAAGCTCCTGCTTTCTGCAGTTTTTGAACGGCATCAAGGACCTTCTTTGAGAGGTTCAAGGTCTCCCTGACAAAGACAGTGGCATCCTCGGTCGCGGTATCGCTTTTCTGGTCGCTGACAGTGACAGTGGTCCATATCTGGAGTTGCTGGAAGATAAAGCCGAGGTCAGGCCGTTCGGATTCGAGAAGTTGCAATGTCGCCTCAAATTCATCCAGATTCTCCTGCAACTGCTCTCGCAATCGCAGCTGAGCATCGGAGTCAAGCGCATCGGACAGCTGTTGGCACGCCTCTAACCGGGACTGAATCTTGGTAAACCTTGAAAGCCAATCCTGGAGTGCCGACTGCACAGGAGCATTGGCGACCTTGCCGAGTGTACCATGTACATCGATCAGATGGAGACCGAGGTCCAGCACGGGGATAAGCCAACGCAGGAGTTGAGTGTGATTTGACGTCTCCCGCTTTGTGACTAGGTTCTCGGACTGGTTGGCCTGAATTAGAGACTGTACATTGGCGATAGAAGCGCCTAAGGATGACAACGTGTTGGCTTTCTCCGCTAGGCACCGTCGTTGTTGTATAAGGACATGAATGATGCCTTCCATGTAACCAATGCTTCGTCGGACTGTCTCGTTCGTGAGGTCACCGTTGTGGTCGTGCATGGAATTCCTCACTTGAGGCGCGAGGTCCAAAACCTTGTGGAAATAGTACTCAGTCTCAGCCAGGCTCGGATCTCCCCTAAAAGGCAGGTACTCCAGCTTAGCCAATACAGCTACCAAGTGCTTTTGGCTTCGCAGGTGAGCTTCGTTGAGGTTCCTTGTGAAGCCCATGGTCCGGATTGACTTGACTGTGTCTTCAAATAACCGGACCTTCCTGTTCTTCAGGTGCTTGACTTCTTCTTTATTTTCGTCGTTCAGGAAGGCTGGGGTCTCCTGCTTCAGTGCTGACATGGCAGACATTGTGTCAGACACGAAACTATCAACCACGTCGGCCGCATTGATAGTGGAGTCTGGCAACTGGGACGCCCTGCGCATGATGCTGATAATCTTGCCCGCATTCGAAAGGCGCTTGGCGTGGACATCTTCAGGCCAGCCAGAAATCAGCTGTTGGCATACTAAGGCGGCTGCGTCGTTCGGCTGGGGTTGTGCCGGAGCAACGGATTTTATCGCCTTGCTGCCTGGATGGTTTTCGTCCGGAAGGCCTTGGTCGACGATGATTCTCATGGGCTGACTGAGGACGGCCCGGAATTTCCTGACCAGCTTGAACAGCTTCTGGTGGGATTTACGAGCACTTTCCCGTAGGGCAACGATGTTGGTGTCCTTCCAGCTGGCGAGCAACAGGACATCTTTCATGGCTTTCTCGACCGTTGCCCTTCCCTTGTGGATGGCCTCCACCACTTTTCTCTCGTAGCGACGGTACATGGAGATGAAGTTCAACACAGCATTGTGGATGAGAGCAAGTGGCGCATAGTCAAGGACCAGAAGTTCGAGCTGCTTGCTCAACTGGCGCAGCAACTGGAGCCGAGTGTGGAACTCGCCCAACACGGCCTCGGAGAAAAACATCTCAAGGTCTGACACCAGTTGGACAGAGTAGTCCTGCAAGTCTTGGCCTAGCTCAACCTTGGTCATGGGGATGGCGATGACAGCGTGGTATGCCACGAACCACCAAGACTTGGCATCCGTTTGACACTTCTCAACCTCCATATCGAAAAGCTTGGCCCAGGTTGCAAGTTCCAGGCGACGCCAGCTCACGACCGTTTCCGTTAGCTTGTTGTATAGATTGGGTGCGCCATAGATATGGCTTGCCCAACCGCCATGCTGCCACTCGTACACAAATGCAACGAGTTTCTCGACACGGGTGATGATCTTGGCGAGAGGGTCCGAGTGACTGAGCTCGAGGACTTGGTCACAGGCGCCCAAGACGTCAGCCAGAGGCTCAAGATGTGCAATTTCGTCGGTTTTCTGGAGTTCCCTGAAGCGCATGCGGATGCTGTGGACGAGGTTCACAAGCTTGCGCGACTCGAAAAGGTTGGCACTTGTGTAGAAGTTATAGCCAACAGAAGTGGTGCTGGACGTGAAGTTGCCCATCTTTTCGTCCAACACAAGCAGTGTACCAGGGAGAAGGGATCTGTCCGTCTGAGCGTCCAGGGGAGAGCCTGTGGATTCACCGGATATCTTTCGGGCGACACCCTTACAGAAATTGATCATACTCTGTTTAGTATCCTGAGGCTTCAGGAAAATCTTCTCGTGCCGCTCCGCCAGTCTCAGTGCCAGGTTTCGGGACGCCTGACCAAGTTTCTTTGTAGCGGCAGGATCTTCGACAACTTCTGCTTCGTAGTCAGGGAACAGCTCATTGAAGTCTCGCTGGTCAGCCTCATCCTCATCCTCCACACCGCCCTTGTACCGGTACAGACTATTCTTGGCGGCTTCCTGCCTCTTGTCGGCGTCGAGCTTCTTACTCCACTCCTCGTAGAAGTAGTGAAGAGATTGGAATGTGAGCTGACGGAGAGTGGTATCAAGGCTTTGGGTGCCATTGACACTAACCCAAAGACCAATATAGGACAGAAACTCTAAGCTCTGGGGAGGAAGTGGAGTTTCGTGACTCCATAGTGAGCCGCCCAGCATTGGCGCAACACGGAGCAGCGAGCCGACATCTAATCTTTGCCCGGCACCAGACACAGTAGCCAAGGAAAGCCCGAGCTGCAAGCAGCGCAGGATTGTGACCAAGGGCACAGTCAAATCCTCGTAAACTTGGAAGCGGCTGGACAGGCGTTCGATGAGGTGGAGCACGTTGTCCTGGACGAGCTGTACTTCTTGGGCCTTACCCTCGGCACCAATGGCCAAAAATTCGAAGACAGCGGAAGCAACATCGCTTTTGACAACGGCATTTAGGACGTTGTTGAACTCTCCTTGGAGTCGGCTCAGTCCGACGCTAGATGGACGGTATATGGTCACCGCGGCTGCTGGGGGCTCGCCCAAGTGCTCTATCTCGTCGCGCAGCAACTCAGCGCGCAAATTGGATGCTTGGCCGGTGAAGCCAAGTTCGAAGGCGAGCAGAGCCTGCCACTTGCGCCTCAGATTGGTCAGAAGCTCTTCATGGGAATCCCGTTCGGTTTGGGCCCGCAGATAGGGGTCGAATATCTTGTCCGGAACGTAGAGTTTGATACACCCAATGGAAAAATGCACCCACGCAACGGCAGCAAACGCGCTCTTCTGGGTCGATGACTTCTCGGATGCCACCAAAGCAACAACAGCGGGGGTGAAGTGCTGTTCGAAAATGGCGGCACCGTGGTTAGGGTATTGTGACTGCTGAGCAGGACGCCCGCTCGGTAATTCAAATACCAGGCCGTCGGGATCAATCCTCACGGAGCTTGGCACCAACTTTTGGGACAGAATCTCAAAAAGAGATACGAAATCTTGAAGCAAGAGCGAGTCATGAGAGCCAATGACTTCTCGCATCAAATGCCAGAGGATCTGGTTCAGGCAGCCGACGGAATCCGCGGATACGGCTTCCGACGAGCCTGCTAGCAGTTTGCCCATGGCTGGGAGCTCTGTCTCAAGGGACTGCAGGGCGAAGAGATTGGCAGATGCCGTCGACTCATACTGCTGTATGAGTCTCGACATGAGTTTGCCGTTCCATGGGTGGGAGTCTGACGCTCGAGCGAGAACATAGTCCATGGAATGTAGAAGCCGTTGAGCATTGGTCCAGCTCTGCAGCCGCATTTGTGAGAGGGTGGGCATGTTTGACAACACGACGACGTCTTGCAGGTCCACGAACACAGACGACTGCCGCGACGCGCGATGAATGGTCAATGCTTGCCTCAGCGTCTCGAATTCCTGCTCGAAGAATGGTGTGACCGCACGACCGTCGTCAACATTAATCTCCAGGCGTTCGATCTCGCCTTGCAGTATATGCAGGAGATCGGCGGCAGCCACGGCGTTCTTGCGCACAACGCTGTAGGCCTCGGCCAAAGATGAGATGGCCTTGCTGAGGTCCGCAATGCTGGCATTGGACTTCCACCTGATGGCATCGAAACGGCTCGCCAACTTCTCCATGTTTTGAATAGCAGAAAATGTGGCCTCGTCAGTAACAGGAGATGGCCGGAGAAGGGTCCAGAGCGTCTCCATACTCAGCCCTGAAGCGAGTTTGAAGCCGACGTTGAAAGCATCTTGGATATTCTCAAGGACCCTGATGACTATCTGCTGCACGCTTTCGCTGCCGGAGCTATCTGCGATTGGCTGCAGTGCATCGATTCCCTGCTTAAGGTGAGCCTGGAACCTTGCGTCCTCAAATGACGAGCCAGTGACAAAGGCGAAGGTCCTCCACCAGTAGTGAAGAATCGCCCGCAGAATTGGCTTGAAATCATCGCTGAATTCCGTTTTCTGCAGGCCATGGTCGACATATCCTTCGATAAGCTGGACGATGGAGCGTAGGAATCCGGCAACATTGACTGTAGAGTCCTTTGCTACACTGGCCACCTGGCCAGACACAAGTGATCGCTGAAGACGGTTCAGAGTCGAAGGCTTGGTCCTGTCAAGGGTCTGTACCTGTGACTGCATTGCTTGCTGAGCGTGCTGGATGTCTAAGAAGACCTCGTAGCAGAATGCCAACCACTCCGCCGCCTTGTTTGAGTGCTTGTCCATTAATGTGACCATCAGAGCATTGTGCAGGGTGTGAAGAGGCTGTGTAGCAGTCAAAGTCTCGTTCCCTGAGACCTCCATGGAAATAGTTGTGTACAACTGGAGTATGGCCTGTCTGAGCGGCGCGGCTTTTGTCGACTGGACATAAGACACGAGCGCAGAAAGATTGGAACTGGTGCCAGGTGCTCCTGCGTCTTGCAGAAAGCTGAGACCGTCCGTGAAAGCTTTCTCATATCTCGCCAGGAGAGATACATCACCGAGATCGAGGTTGTCGAGTGCCAGGCGGCCGACCTCAACGCCGCCATGCACGGAGACTTCGGTGCTCACATGCGTGGCATGGCTGTACCTCCGCATTGAAGACTCAATCTCTGTTATGTTTGAGAGATGGCGATCACTCCTTGTCTTCGAATCCTCAAGGTAGATCTCAACCGATCGGTTCCTCATGGCACGAGAAAGCTCGCCATAGCGGGGGTCCATGGTTAAGAAGATCCGAAATTCGGGGTGAGGCTTGATAATCCTCGGTTCGCCGTCCGGACCAGTGTGCTCGTTGATGCTCAGAAACCCATTTGGGCGCTCGAGCAACGAGTTGAGCCTGTCGAGGACCGACGCGCTGCACAGGTTGGCGTTGTCGAGGACGAGCCACTTGCCTGCCTCCATGGCGCGGACGATGACGCCGTCGAGCCACTCGAATCGCGGATTCGCCAGGGTTCTCGGGGAGTTCAACATTTGGTGGGAATGCGAAAGTCGCTGACCTAGCAGAGAGTCGGCCGGTACTTCGGAGGCCAGTGCCTCTATGTGGGTAGTAATTTCCGGGAGGCGCTCTCCTCCTCGGCGCTCATCAAGCACGCTGATTAGGCTGACGGCGTTTCGTGACGAGTTCTGAGGCAACAAGGATAAGGCAAATTCCAAAACTGCATCGTGAAGGTCATCCAGACTGGCTTGAAGATCCCTCAAAGGATCAGCCTGCTCATAACCACCAACGAGATCCATGGCGTCGACGTCCGCGTTCAGCGGGAAGATGGCCAGTTCCTTGCCAGCAGACGCTGCCACATGGTGAAGTAGCGACGACTTTCCGCCTCCTGACGGACCAACTAGAATACAAGGCAGATTCTGCTTGACGCAAATCATGAGAGACTCGATCTCCGCAAGACGTGGCACAACGTCTATAATGGGGAATCGGCTCGGCTGTAGTAGAGGGTTGCGATCAAACATGGCCAGTCCGACCTGACATACAGTCGAGGTGAGGTTGTGATACAAACTGTGTGTTTGAGGCGCTGCTCCGAATGCTTCTGTGTACAGTTGTGCAATGTGCTGTTTGTCAATTGCGGAGCGGAAACGCTGCGTGATGATTATTTCCAGAAAGTCCGATGCTTGAGCCGAGGCAAGCAATTTGTCCTCTGAAGCCAACAGTTCCAACCAACGGAGCGAGTCTCGCAAGTTGAACTCCCAAGGAGAGCCGTGAGCGCCGAACGACTTCCGGATAGAGGTTTCGTAGTCCAGAGCTGACACAAACCTGATCATCTTCTGAATGGTATCCTGAGGCACTTTTGGGTACCTCTTTCCAGCGATGAGCATGAGATCCTGCTCAGTGAATACATCGGCATAGACCACGATGAATCGGTTCACGAATGAGCTTGGGAGACCTTTTCGGCCGCCGCCCTGAGAGTGCGGGTTCTGGGCGGCAAAGAGCTTGAAGTCCGGGTGGCATTTGAAGACTTGGTCCAGTTCGGAGACGTAGACTTCTCCTCGATGGTCAAGACATGCGTTCAGGCCCTCGAGGACAGATTGGGAGGCGAGGTTCATCTCGTCCAACAAAACCCACTCGCCCTTCTGCATGGCTTGGAGGAAAGGTGCGTCCCTCCATGCAAAATTACCGGCTTCCGCACCCTCAACGGGAACATCGGTGCCGAAGAGGTCCATCAAGTCCGTCTGGTCTGAAAGGTTGATTCGGGTGAGCGGTCTACCGCACGCCAGAGCGAGGGCGCTGACGAGGGTCGTCTTGCCGACGCCCGGGTTACCCTCGAGCAAGACGGGCTTGTTGACCGCGAGGGCACGGATGACTCGCATCAGGTTCATCTTGGTTGTCGGAGCGTCGAAAGCGAACGCAGAGTCATCCTCGCTGTTGGGCATACGGGTGACAGAGAACTCTCCAACTTGGACGAATTCTTCGCCGATTGTCAGCTGTGGCTCGTTCCTGTAAATGGCAGTGACATCCACGCCACCCCCAAGGAGCTCATTCAGCTTGTCCAGACACTTCTGCCTCTGCTCATCCATGGTCTTCGGGTCCAGCGAGAGAAGGGCTGAAGGATTGGCACCAAGAGTGTCGATGAACACGGTTGCGGCTCCGTGCAACACAGCGATGGCGGGCTGCATGCCCTCGGCATGGTTGACGAAGTTTACCCAGATTAGAATATCCCGGATGGAAAAGGCAGTAGCAGACGAAGAGCGGCAAGTCTTCCCAAACCAGTATGAGAAATCCACAATGACATGTGCAAGGGGCTTGAACTGAGGGCTCAATTTGTCGACAACAATGTCCAGAATATCTTGTCGATTCGACAGGGGCGGCACCCAGATCTCCGTAAACCTGTTTCTTAACGCGGGAGAGAGCTCCTTCTTGCCGAAGTCACCGCCAGGGTTCATCGTTGCGAAGAACTGGAAGCCGTCTGCCGCGCGCACGAAAGAGTTGTCTGTGCCTTTCTCGGCCAACAACAAGCTCCTCCCCGGCTCGAGCACAGAATTCAGTCTTTCAAGAACGGAGTCATCTGCTAGAGATATCTCATCGAGCAGGAAGAAATGTGCTTCCTTCATGGCATGCACGAGACTACCGTCGGACCATTCAAATAGAGCCTTGCTCCTGATCTCGTTGGCGAGAACTCTCTCCTGCAAGGCATCGGGAACCCGATTCTTGTCATCTGCAGTGAGAGTATGATAGCGCGAGAGGAGGTCATCGATGCTGCCCTGAGAAGGATGTCCCAAAGACTCGAAAGCCTCTACGAGGCTTTGCTTCAGGGTATCAGCAATGGCACCACGGTTCCGGACTGGCCTCTGCGAGCCGATCAAGTCACCCGTTTCGGTGTTCTGATGTGCGTTGACGATGTGGAGCTCCTTGCCAAGAGATTCGGCAAGTAATTGGCAGATCGTCGTCTTTCCACATCCAGTCTCACCGACTAGAAGAATTGGCTCATTGTTTCGCAGGGCCTGAAAGACTAGAGTGTATAGTCTCCGCATGGCATTGGTCCACACAACGCCCTGCTTGTTGTCCTCCAGGCCGGCCCGCCGCATTGCCCTGGTAAATCTCTCGTTGTACAGCTGGTCTGGGTCGATCTTTACCTTGAATACCGTCTCGATGACCTGTCTGACAGCGTTGCGTTCCTCATCGTCTCGGACACGTTCTGCCAAAAGCATAAACCCGTTGTTCGCAATGTCCTCGCGGGTTTCAGCATCCCGGAGAGCCCATCGGAAGAGATCTCTCAGCGTTGCGAAACTGTCTTTTTGTTCAAAGATCCTGCTGGTCTGCCGTAGGCGGGAAAGCTCCTTGTAGACGGAAACAATTCTCTTGCAGTCGGAAGGCGCCGTATTGACGCTTCGCTTCTGCAAAATGTGCTCCAACTCGTCCTCGGGGATGTCGTCGTAGTGGAGCTCGAGGAAACGGTTGCGGAAGGCTCTAGAGAGGACTTTGCGACCGCCATAGAGCCCTGGCGGATTCTGAGTTGCAAAGAGCATAAAGTTCTCATGAGGTCGGACGATCTCTTGAGTCTCTGGAATCAAAAGCTCGCGGTTATCGTCAAGAAGACGGTTGAGCGCCTCTAGAATGTCGGTGGGTGCCAAGTTCAGCTCGTCAAGAACAATCCAGTGCCCTTGGCGCATGGCCTGTACGAGCAGGCCCTCCTGGAACTTCAACTTGCCATCCGAGCCGGATATGTATGTGCCCAAATATTCTTGAAGATCGGTGTGTTCGTGGTTGTTGATTCGCACAAACTTGTTTCCGCTGTACTCGGCGAGGTACTCGATCATACTCGTCTTTCCTGCTGAAGTCGGACCCTGGATGAGGATGGGGAATCTCCTTGTCGAGGTTGCTCGCACTAAGTTCAGCAAGTTTCGTTCCACGTACGGCGTTCTGATGTAATCTGCCCGTTCCTGCGGTGTCTCGGCTCCTTTAAGCAGCCAGTAGATTCGGCTGTTGTCTGTATCTGTGAACTTGACGTACTCGCGTCCATCTGATGGATACTTGGGCAATTTTGAGAGAAGACGGTTCAGGTCCTTGCCAAGCAAGTGCTGCACGATAAGGGGCATGACCTGTCCCTCGGACTCTCGACTCAGGAGGGTCAGAAAACCCATGCAGAAACCTTCGTACAAAGACCGCTCGAGCCCGTAGTACGGGGCGACATCGTTGACGTACGTCAGTACTCGTGTCAAGGTACGCAGGCTAAAATGTGGAACTTCGTTCGCGCCATCAACGAGTGCTTTGGCCTCGGCAAGCTCCTTGATGCGCATGTAGAGGTTGGCGACCTTGTCGGCAGCCTGATCAACCTGGGAGTTCTGACCATTGAGATACGACTTGATAATCGTGACAAGATCCTTGGAATCCTTGTCTGGGCTAGAGACGTACAGCTCTGTGAATCTTGATCTGAGTCCTTGGGGTAAGTCTCGTTTCCCGACGTCCGTTGCCGGATTCATCGCTCCGAATATCCTGAAGTTGGGATGGGCTTGGATCCTCTCAATTTCGCCCGTTTCCGATAGAAGGATCGAAGGCGTCGCGTCTGGCCCTGACTGGAGCAAATCCGCTATGCTTTCCAACGTGTCCGGTGATGCCAAGTTGATTTCATCCAAAAGCACCCAGTCTCCATTCCTGACAGCCTTGACAATATTCCCCTCGATGAAGGCGAATGCGAATCCACCTGAACCTCCCGACAGCTGAATAGTAAATTGCTCCAGGTTCTTCGAAAACTTTTCCCAACGAGGCTTGAGCTCCAGCAGCGTCTCTAATTTCGTCGAGCTGGTCTTCCGCCGCTTCGCAGGCTGACCATTGGCATCACGCGCTTTGTCCCGATTCATTTCTTCGGCAACCTTCACCTTGAGGATCTCTTCGAAAATATTTGGTGCCTGACTCCATAGTTTCGCAACATCGGACCATTTTCCCTTGGCAATGCCCTTGTTGATAGACTTCAAGTACTTCTGGTTCTTCTCTTCCGAGATTCCAGTTGAGGCAAAGAGGTCCTCGAAGTCCTCCTTCAGAGGGACAGCCAGGTTGCGCACATTGATGGGTTTGAAGCCACCCAGTAAATCTCCAACCTCGCTCTGCTGAGAAAGGTTCACAGCAACCAGTTTCTGACCGAGGCTTTCAGCGAGCTGCTGCACTACCGTGGTCTTGCCTATACCAGTCTCTCCCACAAGCAACACCGGCTCCTTCAAGCTGACTGCCACAGAGATCTGCTCCAGCAACCGCCTGGCGTGCGTGGTCGGTGCAAATGGCCTTTTCGATTTCGTCACGCGATCAGGTCGTCTCGTTTTCCGTAACGTTGATCGTCCAACCGTGAGGTGTGTCTCTGTCTCCGCTAGACGGGGAATGTGAGAGGTGAGGTGGTGCTCCACGCGCTGGCTCGACTTGCCCATCAACTCGCCAATATGAATAATCAGCTTGTCGCGTACTCGATAGTCCTTGATGCCGCTTGCGAAGCAGTCGATCGCCTCCATGAACATGCTGTCGAAGGCCGTCTCGCTAATCGGTTCCTCGCCCGTCTTCGCACCTGTCGAGGCGATGATCTTCTCCAAACGCCGGCACCACTTGAAGAGATCTCTCGAGCTAATCGGGCGTTCCGACGCTGCTGACACGCCCGGAATAATTGTCGAATTGCTCAGGAGGAGACAAACACGCTCATAAACCTTGAGAATCGGGTCTCCCACGAGCTTCCTCAGGAGTGGATACTTTTCGTGCATTACCGTCTGGAGCTCTTCTTGCAACATGTTTTGCACAGGCAACAAGGTCCAGAACCGCAGCCCAAGGAGGGAAGGGATATTCTCTTGTCCATCCATTCCCTTGTGTGTCCTCACCGTAGCTAAGATACGGAAACTGCTAGGCGCTTTTATCGTCTCGCCACGGTTGGGGATCAGGAGCTCTCCCCGTTCAATGAGAGGAAGCAGTGTGCTCATGACCTCTGTGGGCGCGCGGTCTAGGTCTTCTATGAGGACCCATCTTCCTTCCCTGACTGCCGTGGTCAGGATACCCGGCCTCCACTCAAAAGAACCAGGTTTTGTCCCGGTGGTGTACAGGCCGATGAGCATCTTGGCGTCAGTCTGCTCGTTCAGGTGCAGGGTGACGAGGCTCTCATCCACCCCCAGCTCTCGTGCCACCTCCAGCGCCGAGGCTGTTTTGCCGGCACCAGAAGGCCCGTGGAGGAGGATGGGGCCCGGCTGCTGGAGGAGCTTGGCGAGGCTCTCCAGATTTTGGAGGGTCGTGGGAGTGGCAATGAGAGAGGAGCCACGCTTCGGCGGGCCACGGGGCCTGGGAAGCAAAGTGCTCCCATAATGAACAACCAGGCCGGTGAGGTTTTGGGGCGGTATGCGTGTGGGGGCAAGCTCTTGCACTTGTTCTTTCACGGCGGCGACGTGCTTCTGTATCGACCCGGCACGAGCATGCTCAAACAATGACAGGAACGCATAGTCTATAGGCTTTCCGTCAAAGTCACCAGTCACGGGCTCATTCTCGGGAATGTGATGCCTTATTAGAGCTTCAAGCCTGTGATCGGATGCTCTCAGAAGGAGGCAGAAGATCCGTATTGCTAGGTATCTGACAGGGGCGTATGAGTGTGAGAAGAGTGATTGGACATCAGATGGCAAGACCAAAGATGAGAAGGCCTTGCGATCGAAATTGACAAGACGCCATACCGCCAAAAGCCTCTTCAGTAATGAATCTGGGCCCGGCGACCTCGGCGACTCGGCAAGGTCGAGGCGGGCAGTCCCAGATGCAGGTGAAGGCTGGCTCCGGGATGCAATGGTCTTGAGATAATCTTCTAGGAAAACAGAAAGATGCGAGGAAAAAGGTAGCACTCTAGCAAAAGCCGCGAGTATGTTGTCGTCGCAGCTCCCGTGCGGAGTGTTGAGGACCCATCTGGCGCAGATGTCTGCGAAGACAGGCTCGAAGTGGGCGAAGATGCGACCTGTAAGTCGAGGTGTGAGCGCCGCCTGCGATACGGCATCCAGAAGGTTTGTCGCGTTCTGGTCGCGAATGATGTGCAGCAACTCGGGCGGTAAATGCGCCAATGTGGTCGCGTCGCTGAGCAGAGAGGCCCTCTGCAGACTCACATCGTACTTCGCCATGGCTGGCGAGATATCGCGAATCTTCGTAGTTGAGGCGACAGTGATGATCTTTTTTTTCTTGCGTCCCGTCCGTGTTGAGCGCAGTCGACTGAACTACCTAACTTTTTTACAGGGATGGTTCTCTCACCCTTGTAAGTTAGAGGGACCCCATCCACTCCAGCGGCGCTGGACCCACATGCTTACCTAAGTATCGCAGCTTCAGGCCTCGCGCGAAATCTTTGGACATCATCACCGGGCGCGCATCGAAGGCTCCAGGACTCGACTGACTGGTCACCTCCCTCGCTACGCAGGAGCTCTCTCTCACACGAACCGCCCGCCATGTCTTTCTCCTGCAGGTACGCGGCTCAATGCTGCGCTCGTCAGCTCCCCTCCCCCTCCACCTCCGCCATCCGAAGAACCGGCACCCTCGCCCAGCAAAGGATATTGCGACGGTACCAATCGACCGACGCCGTCGCCGCCGCACACACGAACCCCAAAATCGCCGGTATTGTGGACCAGATCAGCCAATTGACTCTTCTGGAGACCGCAGACCTGGTCTCAAGCCTGAAGGTAAGAGGGCACAACGCCAAATGATCTTGTAGAGCCCGGGGCAAGGAGCTGACCCACGCCTTCTCGACAGTCGCGACTCAACATCCCAGACCTGCCCGTCGGAGGCTTCGCCGCCGCGCCCGCCGCCGCACCGGCAGCTGCCGCACCTGAGCCCGAGGATGAGGCCCCGGCGGCCCAGGAGAAGACCCTGTTCAGCGTGAAGCTGGTCAAGTTTGACGCGGCCGCCAAGCCGAAGGTGATCAAGGAGATCAAGAGCCTGTTGGGGCTGAGTCTGGTGGACTCCAAGAAGTTCGTGGAGAGCGCGCCCAAGCTGATGAAGGACTCGGTACCAAAGGACGAGGCAGAGAAGATCGTGGCCACGCTGAAGGAGTTAGGCGCCACCGTCGAGATGGAGTAGAGGCGTCGCGGGCACAGCAAAAAGGGGCATATGCAGGCAGGCAGGGTGGATGCATCCATGTATGTGGCCGGGGCGGTCCGTATCGGGTTCGATCATGAATTCACACATGTAAAAAATGTACGTGTAACAACATACGCAGGTAGATGGACGCAACATGACATCCCTCTCCTGTCACCTCTTCCTCGCCGCGGTGGCCGTACTGCGGGGGATGGCACTGGCACCAAACAGGCACACATGGTGCAAGCTCTGTGGTTTTCAAGAATATAAGGTAGCATGCTTTCCCAGAGAGCCATTGCTTTGCATACAGGGTCGTAGATGGAGGCGAAACGGTAGCCACTGGCCGACCACATGTTGCTCCACTTGAGCTGTCGGGGAGTTGAATATGGTCGGGAAGTCTGCACACGGGGTTTCAGTAGATACAAGAGGAACAGGGTATCTATTACTGGTCAGAGGCAGCTACCATTTTCCCCATAACCAAACTCCGCGTTTCTCGAGCCTTCTCATTCATAACCGGTACCGTAAGCTACTCGTCACGCATGACTGCCATTCGTCTGCCCATTCCTCTCCTTAGCAGCCTCCTCCCTCCGGTGAGGACAGCTGTCCCTGATACACCGAAGACGCTCCTCCTCTTCTTCCTTGGCCATGATAAGGTCGTCCTCGCCGAGGTCGCTCGTCTCCTCCCACATCTTCCACATCTCGGCGTCGGCGGGCTCGGTGGGGACAGCCCAGATGCCCTCACGCAGGCGCTTATGTCTCTCGCGGTCCTCCTCGATGCGCTGCTCGATCTGCTTCTTGTCCGGCCGTGGGGGCCGGGGCGTGCTGCCGGGCTTCGGGATCGTCTGCGAGGGCGGCATGTCGCCTAGTCCCGGGTTCGTGCTGTTAACAGGGCTGGACATGACGACGTCCATGTTAGAGGTCTCGCGCTCCTTGAGCACGTCGTTGATCTCGGTGACGGTCTGCGGCTGGAGGAAGGATTTGGACTGCAGGCCTTGGAGCACCTGCGCGTCTCGTTCAGTACAGAGGCCCAAAAGGAGGTGTACGGGCGGCACGAGTGCCACCCGTAAAGGGTTGCGTACCCTTCTGACGACCTTAACATTGGCCGCACCAGAGCCGTCGTCGGGTGCGACGGCGTCAACAACCCTTATGATGTCCCTCTGCATCATGCGGACGTAGTCTACATGGCCGTCTTTCTGGGCCATCTCAAGGAAGTGCTCGATGAAGTACATGATGTTGGCTCGGGTGTTCATGTTAGTCTGCGATGGTTGTTAGTCAGGTGGGCTGTGCTTCGGGGCGAAGTGCAGGGGAACAAACACGCTCGATCTGTTCCAGTATGCATGAGTGCAAATCCTCGTCCATATCCTTGTACCTAAGAGCATACTGGGCGGCCTTCTGCGCTGATGTGACTGAGGCGTTGAGATGCTGTAGTTGATGTGAGAATTTCATGCGAACCTCAAACGGGTCCGCCATTTTTCCAGAAACTTGCGGCCGCTCTTCTTCTCAGACGAGACCGACAGGGTCTCGCGGACGTGTTATCCTCACTCGGCAAGCAGTTGCGTCCGGAGACTTGTGGTACGGACTGATGCGTGCTTGGGTTGTTGTTAAAACACGAACGTGCTGGATTCGGCCGGTTCTCCGCCTGGGCCTGAGGGATGCCTGCTTTGTCTCGTGGATTCCTGTAGACTGTTGGATGTATGATTCTTGCCCTGGTAAGAGCATAAAATGATACCGATCAGGGCTTGATGTGCGGCGCGTGGGAGGCAATAATTTGGCTGTGTGGTGGTCGTTGTTGGCGTGTCGGAATATATCGAGGATCGTCTTCAGCCTTGTCTACGGCTCGGCCGCTGCCTGTCTCATGGATGGATCCGCCTGCAGTGGCTACCTGTCAGCCTGTGAGCTTGACCTCGGGAGTTGCCTTGTAAGGAGCTATGGAGCCCACCGTGGGCTACCCGGCTTTTGGGGAGGCCCTTGTAGGCACTCCACTGCACACGCACTAGGCTCGTCGGGCTTAGGCGGTGTGGGCGCACCAGTCACCCCCCCTGCACCATCGCCTCCAGGCCCGCTGTCGCGATTTTCAGGCGCCGAAAGGCCCATGTCCACCCGAGTTGATATGTTTAGAAACAGCATTAAAGGGGATGGCAATGAAAGTCGTAATGAGCATTTGCCGGGTCGCAGAAAGGAGTCCGCCAGGCTCGGGTCCGATGAGGCATTCCAGATAAATTCTCGCTTGGTCAGTCGCTCTGTGGGCCCGTCAAGTCAGTCACCTACATCTGCCATCTTCCTCACGAGACCCATCAACACCACCACCGAAACCTGACTCTGCCTTTTTTTTTTAAGATCACGATTTCGCAACTCATCAGGCCCCTTTTCCCCTTCCGCTCTGTCAAGTGGCCTTGTCAAGTGTTGCCCATAATGAGCCTGCTCACCTTAGCTTCTCGTAATTCTTCATACACTTCCGTGAGGACCATCGGGCATCACGATGACCTTACCCTCTGTGTTCTCGGTTGTGGTGGGTCTTTGACCGGTTTCCTTTAACGTCACGTTTATGCTGACATAGAATCAAGGTACAATGGGCATTGCCATCCTGTCAGGCGTTCTCAGCTCCCTCGTAGAGCTGGAGGCCCCGAAACCCCTCCAGAACCCATCGGGCAGCGGATCACAAGCGGAACCGCTGCCCCAGCGCCTCCCGAGCCGCTTCATTGCCTGCGTCCGGCGGCCCGAGACGGCCAAGAAGGTCAAGGCCGCACTGTGGGAGCACACGTCGGCGGTCAAGGTGGTCTGGGGCCACAACGTGACGAGCGCCCAGCAGTCCGAGGTGGTGCTGCTGGCGTGCAAGCCGTCCAAGGTCAAGGAGATCCTGACGGAGCCCGGGATGGCCAAGGCCCTGCACGGCAAGCTCCTCATCAGCATCTGCGCCGGCGTCACGGTCGAGCAGATCGAGCGGCACCTCCACGGCGCGGTCCCCGACCGCGACCCAGACGAGGACGGCCGCTGCCGCATCGTCCGCGCCCTCCCCAACACCGCCAGCCTCATCCGCGAGTCCATGACCGTCATCGCAAACGACGACGAGTCCCCAATCCCGCCCGCCACCATGCAGCTCGTCACGTGGATCTTCCGCCGCATCGGCGAGGTCGTCTACCTCCCTTCCGCGAACATGGACGCCTCCACCGCCCTGTGCGGCTCCGGCCCCGCCTTCTTCGCGCTGATGCTGGAGGCGGCGATCGACGGGGCGGTGGCTATGGGCCTGCCGAGGGCGGACGCCCAGCGCATGGCCGCACAGTCAATGAAGGGCGCTGCCGGCCTGGTGCTCAACGGCGAGCACCCTGCCTTGCTGCGCGACAAGGTGGGCACCCCCGGTGGCTGTTCTATTGGCGGGCTGTTGGTTCTAGAGGAAGGCGGCGTCCGCGGCGCGGTCTCAAGAGCCGTGAGGGAGGCTGCGACTGTCGCGAGCAGGCTGGGCCACGGGGCGCAGGGTGTGAATGGGACGAGGTTGAACGGGTACGAGCATTGAGCTCTTCAGCATGGCGTTGCCGGCATATCTTCCATCGCACAGGGTCATTGCTGCAAAGACAATAGAACGACCCATCTGTGGGGATAGAGTTTAAATACGGTAGATCACAGAGGACCATGATTTGGTCTTGTAGTCATGGTTCTCATCCTGAAGAGTGCAAAACCTCAAAACTCCGAGAATTCAGGGACCTGAGACCATTGCAGACGACTATCTGCACCTTGTTGCAAGTGGTACTATCTGTACAGTTCTTTCGTAGGACGGTGCCGAGAGAAGCCGGAGGTCGCTGAAGTAGTTGATTCAATTATGACGACCGTCAAAATTGCTTCACGCAACTCAGGCGTTCTCGGTCTTCGACTTCTTGGCCTTCGGCGACTCCTCATCGTCACTCAGCTTTCTCTTCTTTCCGTCTGACTTCTCCTCTGCCTGCAGTTGCTGCCTCGTCTTGTAACGGGCCAGCAACAGAGCATACTCGAGCTCCACAGCGAACACAGTCTCGTCCAGCTTGGCTATGCGCTCATCAGGCTCCAACTGACTCAAAATCTCGCGGTTCTGCGCATAGATCCGGGATTTAGTCAACAGCTTCCACAGGTTGTACTCGTGATCCTCCGCCTTGGTTGACTTCTTCGCTTTGGAGCCCGCCGCCTCCACGTCCAACGTCGGGCGGACCGAGTCAGGCAGTTCAAAGAAGCAGGTCAACTCGATGAGTCGGTTGAACTGTCGGGAGGCGATCTTGTACTTGCTTCGCAGAGCCTCAAGGGCCTTCTTGTCCACAATGTCCTTGGGAAGGGCACCTTGCTTCGGGATCTCAACCTTGGTGTTGATTTGAACGGCTTCTTTGAAGTCGGGCTGTTCTCGTAGGAACAACAAATCCGCCATGTCTCTCACAACGTCAAAGTCTTCGTTGGGGTCTTCCACGGTGATCTCAAACGTCTTGGGGTCCCCAAGCAGCGTTTGGTACACTTGTTTGTACAGACGCATGCCGTTGCCCTTCTTGCTGAATGGAGGAAGAATGATGAATTGAGATATCCTTGATCGACAAGGAAATTCTGTGAAGTCATTCTGAACCGGTAGCTCAAAATTGCCCGTGCTTAGGGCGGTAGCGGCATTTTGCGGCTGCAAGGCGTACAGTCGGTAGACGGTCGAGTACCCGGCGAAGACATATGAGAACTGGCCCGGCTTGCTTTGCACCGGCCGCTTCTGGTAGAGGAAGAAGACTGTCCAGCGCTCAAGAGGATCTTGCTCGTATTCGTCTGTGCTCTCGGTATGTATTGGCGTTCCTCCCTCGATGAACAACGAGACCAGGACTTGAATCCTCTTCACCAGTTGCAAGACAGCAGGGTCAGCGAGGCTGCCCTTCCAGATCTCGTAAGCCTCGTCCTTGCCCTCTGTTGTTGAAATAAGAGTTCCCGGGGGGGTCCAATCATCTGGGGTGCTCTGAACGTAGTGCTCGAAGTCTGTCTTCTTCGCGAAGGCAACTGCACACGATTAGTGAATCAATGACGCACAAGGACGAACGGCAGCTCACCCTCAGGTAGGAAATTCTCGATCGACTCTTTAATCTCAGTAGGCTCCTTGTCGGCCACGCCTGCTGGCACCTCCTTGCCCTTGGTGTACGAGAAATGGGGGCGCATGTCAGATGCATTGTACCTGAGGTTGATCTTCACTCCCCGGTAACCGTAGATCTCCTCTTCCTCGTAGATCGGGTACGTCCATTTTGGATGGAAGCTGTCGATGGTCTTTGGAGGGCCCTGCTCTGACTTGGTGACGAGAGAGATGGTAAAGACGTCGTTGGCCTTGGTGGTCCCTGTCAACTATAATTTAGCAGAGGGCCAAGGCAGAGAGAACGCAGTGCGCAATGTGAAATGTGCAATGCGACGCGACGCGACTTACACGGGTCGTCCTCGGCCATCTTGCTGGTAGATGTCGCGAAGGTCAGAAAGATATGGATGGGGGTCGGATTTTTGGTTTTCGCTCAGCCCTGGGCGTAAGCGACTGGCAGCGAACCTAATCTCGACTGGCGGGTGGTTCAGAGACCCGAGGTTTTGCTAAGTTGGGAGGTGCGCGTGGAAAGGTGAGGTCGCGTTGCGTCGAGTGAGACGCGCAGCTTAAAGTGGTGGGGCCTTGGAGTAAAGTCTAGCGGGTACCTTACCTAGAAAGATAGACAAGGCGCTAAAGAGCGGCAGGACGACCTGACAGGGGAGCTTGGATCCAGGTTCAGGAAGCAAGTGCATTGGGGACCATTCCAAGGAGGGGCCCAGTAAATATTGCGCGTCTTTTGATCAGTTCTTCCAGTTCCTTTTAACCCAACACATTCATGTTTATCCAGAGGCCTGGGCTCTGTCCGTACTCAAGCCAGTGAGCTCACTCCTTCTGGCCAGACCAACACTCGAAGGCCGTTTCTGAAGCAAGGGAGCCACGAGTCCAGAGAGGGAACCTCCTCAGAGACTAAGGACCAGTTTGAAACCATCTCAACAACCAACTTTGGCCCTGGCGGAAGACAAACTACCCTACGATCCTCTCCAAAACCTGTTTCGATCGAAACCCCCACCGATGATTTGAGCAATTGGACAGCTACAGAAAGCAAAGATGGGCGGGCTGTTCCTCCTCCTTGTCCTGAGTGTGAGCGGGCGCAAACCCCCCTGACGCGCAATGCTTCGGGACATGACAGCTGATGGCCCTTGTTGCAGGTGGTGATGGCACTGGCTTCCTTCCTCGCCGGCGCACTCCCTCTCTCGATGACGTTAACCCAATCACAACTGCGCCTGGTATCGAGCATAGGAGTAGGGATACTGGTTGGCACCTCACTTATAGTAATAATACCCGAGGGCGTCGAAGCCGTTGCGTCTACGAACAAACCTGCGTCTGCGCCGCACAACCCCCGCTCAACGATTCTCAGCCAGCAGCACGTACCCGAGCTCGCTGTACCACGAGATTTACCCGCGGTGGAAGTGAGAGCGACCTCGCCATTCGACATTGCGCCGCTGCTGCGCAGGGCCGTTGAAGAAAGGGACGACGAGCCGCCGCCGCCGCCGCCAGAAGGAGAGCCAGCCGAGGCGCCCAAGGAGGACGTGCACGCGGACAACGACGAGTTCCCAACATTCTATATTGGTCTGTCCTTGATGCTTGGTTTTATCCTCATGTTCCTCATCGACAGGATACCGCAGCACGCAACGGACGGGATGAGCTCGACGCCGGCGACCCGGCACATCAGCCTGGATAACCTGGGCTCGGCGAGCGTCAACGGTGACGCAGAGGACGAGGCCGAGGGGTTCCTAGGGTCGTTCGCGCCGACGCCCAGGCAGTCCAGGAGCCTGGCCACCACGTCGGGCCTGGTGATCCACGCCGCGGCGGATGGGATCGCGATGGGGGCGTCGGCGACGACGAGCGACATGAAGCTGGGGCTCATCATCTTCTTCGCCATCATGATCCACAAGGCCCCCGCGGCGTTTGGGCTGACGTCTATCCTGCTCAAGCAGGGGCTTTCGAAGAGGGCGGCCAGGGGCCACCTCGTCGCCTTCAGCCTGGCGGCTCCTGTGGGGGCCCTCGGGACGTACATCCTCGTGTCGCTGCTCGGCGGCGGTAACATGGAGGGCCCGTCAGGGCAATGGTGGACGGGCATGCTGCTGCTATTCTCCGCTGGCACTTTCTTGTAGGCTCTCTTCCTGTCTTCATGGAAATGGTCGCTACCGGCGAGACTAACGAGTCCTTGACAGATACGTTGCGATGCACGCGATGCAAGAAGACCCCTCGGCCCAAGGTCACGACCACCACTCGGCGATGAATGGCTATTCAGACAGTAGCACGCAGAGGAAGCCTAGCCGGCCGCAGATGCGGGACACATTGGCGACAGTCGGCGGCATGCTACTGCCTCTATTGACCCAATTCGGCCACCACCAGTAAAGGACGAGGCTGGAACTGTATTTTGAAATGTACTACGTGGCTGGCGGTTTGATGATTTTAGTTCTAGATAATGTGATGGGGTCGGAATGGGGCATGGCATAGCATTTAAGGAGTCCAAAGGACGCCAATTCCCTGCACCTGTCCAGTACGATGATCTTCTCCAGGAGGCCGCGATGTGAGTGTTGTGGCGACGGCAAGAAAGGGGAGTCAGCGGCCAACATCGATGTCCGAGTGACACCACAGCATCCAGAAATACAATGCATCGACAGACGAGGCGTGCATGTAGGCATGCGGCGTAACCCCCGGGGCTGCGCACCCACGTTTCGGCTGCTGGCCAGCATCATCCAGATCTCGGTCCACTCCCACGGAGGCGTCCAAATGTTTCGATCCCGCGGTCGTGTGACTTGGGGAGTTTTTCCTCGGAGTAGAAGGGGGGTTGGAAAAGGAGTGGGGCTTTCCTCCGTGGAAAAGGGAGCCCCAAAAACAGTTGTGGCATTTTCTTTGTCTTTTCCTGTTTCAGTTTATTAAGAGGGCAAGAGATCGCCAACGCCACGGCGAGGCAACGCAACGTCGGTGCGCGGACCGAGGCGGTCAGTTTCCCCCCCACCCCCCTTCATGCCCTGCTGCAGCGGTTTAAGTTCTCCGGGAGGAGGAACGCACATACCTGGGTTTTTGTAGACTGGACTAGCTGCTCGATGTCATGCCTACGTGCCGATTTTGGGCCCACGGTTCGTCTGGGCTGCCTTCGACCTCTTCACTTCTCGTCAGGCGCATGTGTCTAAGTGCTCACGGGCAAGGCCGTGGCCTCCCCTCCCCCCGGGCCGTTTCGGGTTGGTCGTCTCGAGACCCCGCGGTTTGCAGGTGTTTGGTGTTGGTGGGCTCTCAGGTCTTGGCCGTTTTCCTTGGGTAGCATGGCTCATGTCTTGTCTCCGTCTGCTGTCGCTGCGTCTCCTTTTGCTCTGCCATTCGTCGTGCTGCTTACGGTGGGACGAGCTCGGTCCTCAGATGTGCAGTGGCTGGCGGGCTGCGGGAGGTTGGTGCACTAATAAGCTGCCCGCTGCACCAGGAAAGAGCCGTGAGCATTCGCATGGTGGGTTGGGTCGAATAAGGCTGAACTTTTCTTTCCCTGCGTGCCGTAGCCTGCCTGCGTGGCCTCCTGTCCATCCCTGCGCCAAATCCTTCCCGCTGCTATAATAAAAGGGGGGCCATTGGCAGCGTCTCGTCTGACAAGGGCGATCATTTCAAAATGACAATATGCGATGGAATTCATGCGTAGCGGAGCGTCCAGGTGTCCTCGGCGTGGCCCAACTTTTTCAGGCTGTCGAATAAGCTTTTGCCTCGTCCGGAGCCTTGGAGGCATGGAATCCGGTTGCCTCAGGACGGGGCGTACCACGATTTAGGCGCAGAGCTGAGTACGGCGCACTACGGTATCTGGGTACTTTGTGCCCTTTGACCCCATCCGGCCCACTGCTGACTGCATGCATGCACTACAAAGGTGCTAAGTGAGACGAGACCCCAGGCAGTCGGGCGCTTCTGCTCGCACGTCCGTCCGGGGACAACGATAGAAGCAAAACCGTGTGCGCTGCGTGCGTCCGGCTCGTCCTGCTGTCCCGAACAGTGAAACTTCGAGGGAGCTGACTGATGGAGAAAAGGGGGAGGAGTAGATGGTACTTCATCCGACGTCTGAGAACTGGAATGGTGCCGCCCAGCCGCAGCATATGTCATATGTTTGCGGGGTTACTCGAGGAAACATCGGACGCGAATATCGGAAGGTTAGATGTATAGTGATGTGGCCTGGGTTCGAGCCAGTGTGGCAAAGTGCACCGGCGTCCGACTTTGTGTACTCTTCTGTGTTGTGAATGTGCGAGGGAGAGTATATGTGTCGCCTCGTCCAACGTCAGACGACTCGACCAGCACCACTGCTGCTGGCCAGCCCGAGTGGGTGGACCGAGCAGCCCGTGCAGGCCCGGCCGTGCTGCCGTGGCACCCCCAATGGATCCGTCTACCACTCGGGGAAGACTGTGATATGTGTTTTGCAGAGACATGCAGTGCAGAGGCTTACGTAGCCACGTAAGCTGACCCCTGCTTGCTCTTCACACACCCTCTCCCGTATGTGGCCGCCTCTTAACTTGAAGAAAAATGAATTTATCGACACTGGACTTTCGACATCGCACCCGTCCATTGTGGTGGTCCCCGGTGACGGTCAGTCTGGCGTGAGTTCTGGCAGGTGGCAACTCTGCAATGAAGCACTGCGCTTCGAGTGCTACGTCTCGCCACAAGCTATCACCCTGCATCGAGCATGCCTTGTGCTATTCATAAGAACACTGAAGGCACCAAGTCGCCGACGCACTTGAACATACTTCTCTGTCTGTCAGCTGGCGCACGCCATGGTCGTCCGAGGTTCGACCAGCGCTCTCCTGGCGTCTTGAGCCCCTGGCCACGAGACCTACCTATGTACTCCTTGACCGCTTCCTATGCAGCAGAGCTCTGCTGCGTGCCACATTTGAGGGTCTGCCTCTGGAGGTCTGGATTATGATTCGCGATCTCTCCGAGTCGCATCTTTTGTGGCGCTACACTCATGCCCTCAGCTATGCTACACAGCTAGTTAGTATCCATGGGTCCTTCATCTGCTATATGGTATCCCATATGCTGCGCAGTGTCAAGCAAGCAAGCCCTAATAATCCAGTAATGCTCGCTTCTGTTTTACATCTTTCTCTAGCCCTTTATCACAAACCGGTCTGGATTGGCGACCTTCAGTTTTCATGGTGAGGCCAAGAGCGCCCCGTGTTTCCACGCTTCTGCTGTCTCACACTTAACTACTTGACAAGCCAGCTGACGAGGCATATGATAGCTCATGGGATAGGGGATTAAGTCATCCTGAGCTCATTAACCAGGGAACCTCTGAGCTTCCAATTGTACGCCTCACTGTCGACGACTGGATTGAAAAAAGTCGAGCGTCTGGCCACAATGCCGACATTTGATCGCTAGAATCGGGAAGATCGATTTGCTTTCGTTGTTAGTGAAGTACAGGATTTTGAAAATGTGATGATGCACTTTTTAGGTATGAGAAACCCCGATTCATTGTCTGTTGTGAGCTGCGTTAACTACCACCCTGATGTTACGCGGTTAGTATGGGCTGGCTTTGCTGCATTTTGGCAGGAATTCATCTCCTTAACTGCGAATTTGGGACACCCCAGCACCACCTGGCCTCGAAAAGAGCCGCATCGCACATCGAGAAATATCTGCAAACATGCGTTTCTTCACCATCAATTTGTAGGTCGTGGCATTCGGGATGCTCGCGGAAGAAGTCCTCAGCGGTTATTCTATACGTGGTCAACCTTCTAAGTTGCTTCCTGGTAAATGGCCCTACTTCCTCATAAAGAAAGATTATTCAAGCATCGCGAAACCAACTGCCTATAATTTACCATTATTTCTGGTCCTATTAGGACAATAATTGTCGTTCCGGCTTAGTAGAGGAACTCAAAGAATACGAATAGTCTATAAAGGGACCAACTGCAGCTCTGTCTTTCTTTTTTTTAGAAAAAAAAAAAAAAGAAACGGGGTATTGTGATCGGACCAAGAACGAAACCTACTTCTTAATCTCTTCTCACTATCATTTCTGCCTTGATCCTCACTCTGGCCATTTCTACTCTGCTTCAGCTGTACTCAACTCCGGTGAGCTCCGGTGTATTATGTTCCATCACTGACGTGTAGGGCAAAAGTTCATCTCATAACGCGCGGCTAATCTGTGTACGTCCAGACTTTAGTGCTATCAGCGAGGAGCGCGTTGATTCAAGCCGTCAACATCACATGAGAAGCACACAAAAGAGGCTTTGCTACTAACCCACCTTCCTGCCTTCTCCCATCATATCGCAAAGGTTCTTGGTTCCGATCGCGCTTCCGCCGTTGACATATGCGGGCCACAGCCTAAGCATTCTCTCGGCGTCAGCAACCATATTCCTTCTGGTCTGTCATGTCCGAGATCCGAGTCCTGGTGCAGCTCCTTTTAGCGCAGGCCATCAGCATCAGCACCGAACACATGCATGTTGTATTGCTGCACTCCACCGTGAAGTTGGCAACTGTTTAAGTGACTGCTATTTTTTGTAATTTTTAAAAGTAAGTTTATGAAATATGAATTAAACTTTATTGGAGAAGTCAGGAATTGAATTATTTATATGTGATTTTATAAAATATATATAATATTTTGAATCAAAAACTTGATTGTTTTATAAATAGGCCCATCACTCTCGCAAATCTGAAGACGTGTCCACATGCGCTCAGAAATGACAAGCAGACAGGGTCTGTTTGAGATTGCCCCTGACCGCGCAGGCGTGCTGAGGAATGGCCCTGGTTGCCTGGCTCGCCTGGTGAGGGTCCGTGGGCTCATGACAACAAAACGGCGTGCACTCATCTTGCCCCCCCCCCTCTTACTCCCTGTGCGGCGCCGATCATGGGGCGGAAACAGAGGTGGGCAGGGCGGGTTCTTGTTGGTGTGCTGATGTGGTGCCAGTGCATGCCCGTTGCCCCACTGCTCTGGCCTCACAAAAAAAAAAAGATGGGATCAAGTGTGAACATAGACGATATGGTTTCGATTTCGTTGTTCTAGTCCACGCTGTCATCCCCGGCTGCCCTACCAGCCCTGCTTACTCACATCTGCGAACCTTGGAAGTTGCATCGGCTGAGCAGCTGTGGGCTCAACTGGGTTGAGGCAGCGTCATGCTGGCAGGGTGGGCACTGACTGGGACTTGGTCTGGGACTGACGATAGACCACCCCAGTGCCGTTGACACTCTCTCATTACCGTGATTACACTAGACGGCAGCTGCCATCTGAGCTCCAGATGTCCTTCCTACCCGTTAGAAAAGAACGAATCTTGCCAACGTTTCGCCTCGCCCTTGCGGTGCCTAAAACCGCCTGACGCTGTGCTCGGGTGGTGCCGAGGGCCAGCCAGCAAATCCTAAATCGCAAATCGCGAATCCCAAATCCCAAATCCCGTTTCTATTCGACGGGCTTCCGGGATTACAAAGTAAATTTGGGGACACACGCCCACAGTCCTGGAGGAAGGAGGTCCTGGCCATGGCCGCTGGTTCCTTCCCTGCCGTGTACTGTACTCATTTCCAATCCGTCCGGGTAGGGTGTATGTACAAGGCGATACCCTGTTTTTTGTAAGGCGGGTACAAGATGGCTTTAACCAGAAGTAGTTATGTTCCTCCGAAACTCAATTTTTTTTGAAACTTAATTAAATATATACATAAACAGAACGTTACATTTGCCTCTTTTCTTATATATAAACAAGTATTTTATTTATCTAAACTATAAAACGCACAAATAGTTGCTATAGCTAAAGGACCCTTTCCTAATGTTACAACCCTGACGGAAATAAAAAAGGCAGTTGGCTATAAGTAAAATAAAAACCTATTAAGCTAGCTTAGCAAACTAGAAAAAGCAATATAAATAAATATAGCTTAATATATAACTTAGTATTAAATAAGCTAAAATAATTAAAATAATAATTATTTTTAATATTTTAATATTTTAATATAATTAAAATAATATTTATTTTAAATGTTTTTTATATTAAATTTTTAAATAAAATTAATACTTTTAGCAACTTATTTAAAACTATATTTATTATTATTAAATAATTTAATTTAAAACAGCTTTTTAATAATTAATTCAAATATTTACTTAAAATAGCTTTAACGGCTTTTAATTATTATTGTTATATTATTTAAAACAATTTTATCTTAAACACCCCTTGAATATAAACCCGCTTATTAGGTTTATCAGCTGAAAACCAGCTGTGATCGTCACACCCAATACCTCCGAGGTCACCGTTTCATAATAAACAGGGATTAGACCTGTACGGTACGGCACGGTACGTACCTCGGGTACTCACACCCCCCCTACAGCCTGCCCATGCCCATGCCCATGCCCATGCCCAACCTTGGAAACAGGAAACGAGGAGTCGCCAGGAAGAAAGAAAAATGGACCCACCGCATCTTTCTGTTCCTGCTGCAACACATGCTTGTCCCAGGCCCGCGTAGTGCCCAAGTCCCAGCTCCCAGGTCCAAGGCCCCCAAGGCCCCAAGGTCCCCGGGTCCATCGCCTCGACCATTCCATCATCTCCTTCATCAATCTGCTCGAACCTCATGACAACAATAACAATTCGATCAGGGCGGTTCTGGGTCACATCACAAGCCCCCCCCCAGACTACCCCCCGTCTCACTACTGACCATCACATACCACCACAGTCCCGGTATTGACTCGGTCTCTCCCATCCACACGCATCGCCACTCTGTGGTCATCCAGTCTTTTCCTTCCTCCTCCTCCTCCTGCTGCAGACTCCTCCCTCGCCTCTTGGTTTGAATCTGCACGTCTGATGTGTTGCGTACGACTCGTTTCCCCCGACGAATTACTTGTTACTCCGCAGCCCTTCCGACCCTGCCTCGCCGCCGGCCAGGCCCTTGTCACGCTTTAAGCCTCGCGCCTCCTCTCCTCCGCACCAGCAGCCGCCCGCCTTTCCTTAGCCTCCGCCTGGACTTCAATCCCTTCCTCTCTCTTCCCCCCCCCTCCCCGTGTCCCGCTCAAAGCGTCAGCACCATCTGGACCTCTTCCACCAGCCTTCCGCGTTGGTTTCGGCTTCCGCGTCAACCAACTATCCTTGAAGACTCGGGCCCAGTTCTGCCATCTGCCATCACACCCGGGCGCCCGTCAACCACAGACCAGACCACGAGCCTGTACATAGTACATAGTTTCTGGTTCCACTGGGGCGGAGGAACCACTGCGCACGATCCTGGTTAGCGCTGCCGCCATTCCCCTTGTTCCACATCATTAAAGCGTCCTGGCCTCCCAAGTCTCCGTCCCTTTCCAACCGTTCCAACCGCTCCCAAGGACCCGCCGTTCCGATTGAGAACCGAGTCAACTTCGACATCATCCCGCCCGCTGGAACCTCGAGTCCGAGGTCGTCGCCCGTACCTGACAACGAACGACGACGCGGATCTTTGTCCCGCCTTTCCTTAATTCCTCTCTCGGCCGCCGAGTCCCTTGAGACAGGGTCCATACAATATTATTGCGTTCAGGGACCCTCGTTACAATGGATGGCTATGGCCACCGTCCGCTCAGCTTTTCGGACAGGAGAGCGAGTCTGTATTCGAGTGAGGATGTTGTCATGGGAAATGGGAACCACACCATCAAGATCCCTCAGCCTAGGCCGCCCAGGGGACCGCCGACTCCCAGCATGAGCACTCCCGCTGCCGACTTCGACCAGACCCTGACCGGTTCGCCGCCGCCGCCTCCAACACCGGCGGCATCGCCTGGCCCAACCCACGCACAGCCCGACTGGAGCGATGCCGCGGACGATGAGGACATCTTCCTGGCCCAGTGTCGCCAACATTTCCAGACCTGCAACGGCCCTCAGCGAACCCGCATCCTGGCCGACTTGTTGAACCTGTGTACAAGCCAGCAGCTGTCATTCGTCCATCAATTCGTCAGCCCACTGCTCAAGAAGGACCCCTTTACCAGTCTCCCTGATGAGTTATGTCTTAGGGTGAGTCTCGCTCGCGTGCCGTTTCCTTGAAACAATCCCTCTGGTGCTGACTATTTCAGATTCTGTCATTCATCGACGACCCCAAAGTCCTGGCCAGAGCATCCCAAGTTTCACGAAGATGGCGAGATCTCCTCAGCGATGACATGACTTGGAAAAATCTCTGCGTCAAACACGACTACGGCCGCCGTCTATCTGAGGTGGGCACTACTGTCCCCCTCTACGCGTCTCGACCCGGGGCACAACCTCTCGTTGGCCTAGATACTCCATTCTCGAATCACATGCACAGTTTCCCAGGGGCTTTGCCCACCGCAACTGGCATGTCGGCTTCAAGGAGTCTGGACGGCTCGGAGTCGAGCTCTCGTCCCAAGCTCAGGACCTACAAATCGCACTTCAAGCAGAGGTACTTGGTGGACGCTGCATGGCGGACTGGTGGAAAGGCCACCACACGAGCCATCACACAGGATGGCGGCGTAGTGACCAGCTTGCATCTGACACCCCGATACATCATTGTGGCTTTGGATAATGCCAAGATTCACGTCTTCGACACCGAGGGCAACGCGTTGCGAGTGCTTCAGGGCCATGTCATGGGCGTGTGGGCTATGGTCCCATGGGAAGACATTCTGGTCAGTGGCGGCTGTGATCGCGACGTACGGGTCTGGGATCTGAGCACTGGGTAAGGATCTTATAACTCTTGAGATCGCGCGGTACAATGGCTAACTTGTACAGAAATTGCGTTCACACCCTTAGAGGCCACACTTCCACTGTGCGTTGTCTTAAGATGTCTGACGCCAAGACCGCGATCTCAGGCTCGAGAGATACCACCCTTCGCGTCTGGAATATCGAGACTGGTGTCTGCCGCAACGTCCTTGTAGGTCATCAAGCTAGTGTTCGATGCTTGGAGATCAAGGGAGATATAGTGGTTTCAGGCAGTTACGATACTACCGCAAAGGTCTGGAGCATCTCGGAGGGCAGATGCCTGCACACGCTCCAAGGCCATTACAGCCAGATCTATGCTATTGCCTTTGACGGCGCAAGGGTAGCAACGGGCAGCCTTGACACGAGCGTGCGAATTTGGAACGCAAACACGGGGTGAGTTGGTCTGCATGTGATGGCTCCGACGCATATTTGCTGACGCACGACACAGGGAGTGTCAGGCGGTCCTCCAAGGGCACACGTCGCTTGTGGGCCAGCTCCAGATGCGCGGGGACACCCTTGTGACAGGTGGCTCTGATGGTTCCGTCAGAGTCTGGTCACTCTCGAAGTTCGTCCCCATTCACAGGCTGGCTGCGCACGATAACAGCGTAACAAGCTTGCAATTCGATGATACTCGGGTTGTCAGCGGTGGCAGCGATGGCCGTGTCAAGGTCTGGGACCTGAAGACGGGACACCTGGTCCGTGAGCTGATTGCCCAAGGCGAAGCTGTTTGGCGCGTGGCTTTCGAGGATGAGAAATGTGTGGCCATGGCTCTCAGAAACAATCGAACCATCATGGAGGTTAGTACCGAACCCCCTAGACCAGCATACGGATCGCAAGCTGACGTTGGCCGACCAGGTCTGGTCCTTTTCTCCGCCACCGGAAGACGACAGGCCGTTCGCATTGAGGTCGCTTGATGAGCCCGACCGGCCGAAGAGTGCTTTACCTCTGGACTACCGGCCGCCGCAGCCAACATTGCTTCACAGCCTCGGGCCTCGTGACAGCGGAATCGAAGACGTTGACATGAGGGACGCCGGGCCCTCGACGGCCCCGCTTCGGCAAGGTACCACTTTTTTCCACGACTGAGCTCGGATTTGGACCGACTGAATCATACATCATCAACGGCGACACTGGTCATGCCAGCATCTGCTGTTCCGAAGCATTTCTCTTAAGTCGATTCGGGTGGCACTCATCATGATGTCTTTTGTTAGCCGAGCAGAGACTGTTAGAGACCTCCATTTTTTTTACGGCATACATCGCATGAGCCGGTTGGGATGACCCTTACCCGCCGGCACCATTGTTTGCATATGGGGTAGACATCGCATTTTCTGGCTACAAAATTATTGTTGCTTTGAGCCTCTGGCGTAGACGCCAGATTTTCATGTTCTATTTATCCGCATGGCTGGGGCGTTGGCACTGAAGGCTGGCTGGCGTTGCCTTGGTTGGTTCCAACATAATGGGAAATTCGGGAATGGCGGACGAGGAGAGATATGCGTAGTATTGCTTGCGTCTTGTGTGCCGGAGTCAGTGGGGGGATAGACGAGCTCATCTGCAATAGCCTTTGAATGAGACAAAAACAAGTATTACCTCAGAAGGCGTGCGCCCCCAAGCAAAGGAATGGAACGGGCTGATGGGCCAGTTGCGGTGCGGTGCTGCGGCGCTACAGCTCCTCCTCAACGTTGAGCGCCAAGCTCGCAGGTCTGGAGGTCCGGTTCAGGAGCTCTGACCAACGGCCCATTCTTCGGCGACCGCAGATAGCGCTAAACCCAAAAGGAGTGAGCTGTTTCCCGACAATGTTGAGAGAGAAGAGAATAATTCTCGGACTTTGCCCACCTCGCGACTGCTCATCCCGCCGACCACATCCGCTCCCTTCCCTCCCTCCAAACCTGTCCCGACTCCCCATCGTCGTCGACAAGATGTTCTCCAGAGCCGCCAGGATACCGCGTGCGGTGCCTCTGTGCACTGCCCGCCCTTCGATCCCCATCGTCGCGGCTCGCCGGTCCGTCACCACCAACGCTGCGTCCGCCAGCGTGGACAAGAGCGCAGTCCCGAAGGCAAGTCAATCCGCAGACCCAGGCCCGCCTGCCACACCCCGATGATACTCGACGACAGGCGCGAGGAGGCTCCGGTTCCAAATGCCAGAATTGCTGGCACTAACAGAGTTTCCTTACCAGTCTGACGAGGAGTCCTTCTCAGTAAGCCTCAGCGATGAGAGCTTCGAGACATACGAGCTGGACCCACCTCCATACACCATCGAGGTGACGAAGAAGGAACTCAAGCAGATGTACTACGACATGGTTGTTACCCGGTATGCTACGCCTCGAACAAGCTGTCGATCCAAACCCCCGGGCCGGGGAGAGCCACGTAGCAGGCACTGACGGGATTGGTTCCACAGACAGATGGAGATGGCCGCCGACCGATTGTACAAGGAGAAGAAGATTCGAGGTTTCTGCCACTTGTCGACAGGTCAAGAGGCCGTCGCCACCGGTATCGAGCACGCTATCACCAAGGAGGACGACGTCATCACCGCCTACCGTTGCCACGGCTATGCCCTGATGCGTGGCGCCACCGTGCGATCCATCATCGGTGAGCTCCTGGGCAGGCGCCAGGGTATTGCTTACGGAAAGGGCGGTTCCATGCACATGTTCGCCAAGAACTTCTACGGTGGAAACGGCATTGTCGGTGCCCAGGTCCCTGTTGGTGCTGGTCTGGCCTTTGCCCACAAGTACACTGGCCGCAAGAAGTCCTCCATCATCCTGTACGGTGATGGTGCCAGCAACCAGGGCCAGGTCTTTGAGGCTTTCAACATGGCCAAGCTGTGGAACCTCCCAGCGCTGTTCGGCTGCGAGAGTAAGCAACCACCGGGTTTGAGAATTCCACAGGCAAACGCTAACTCGTGTTCAACAGACAACAAGTATGGTATGGGCACGGCTGCGGCTCGTTCGTCCGCCCTGACCGACTACTACAAGCGTGGACAGTACATCCCTGGTCTCAAGGTCAACGGCATGGACGTCCTTGCTGTCAAGGCCGCTGTGAAGTACGGCAAGCAGTGGACCGATGCTGACAACGGCCCTCTTGTCCTGGAGTACGTCACGTACCGATACGGAGGCCACTCCATGTCCGACCCCGGCACCACCTACCGAACTCGCGAGGAGATCCAGCGCATGCGCAGCACCAACGACCCCATCTCCGGCCTGAAGAAGCACATCCTCGAGTGGAACGTCGCGTCCGAGGAGGAGCTCAAGACCATCGACAAGGAGGCCCGCAACCACGTCAACGACGAGGTCGCTATCGCCGAGGCGATGCCCGCGCCAGAGGCTACCCCTCAGATCCTTTACGAGGACATCTACGTCAGAGGATCCGAGCCTCCATTCATCAGGGGCCGGGTCCCGGAGGAGAACTTTTACTTCGCCTAGAATCAGTGGACAGAATGTTGGGGAAGTCGAATGAAGTTTGGTTCGGGGAGTGAGTCTCATGGATACTGGAGGAGGTGAACCCTGGGTGGTGGTCGCGCAATGTACAATATCCAAACAATAACTTAGAGCACGGCGTGGCCAGGAAGGCTTGCGTTATTGATAACTTTGGCCATGCAACTCAGAGAAAAGCAAACGCCGTGTTATGTGAAGTCGTTCTCCTTTCTTGCTTGTGACGACAGCTGCAAGCGAGTCGTGTGATGAAGCAGTTGGCAGTAAGATGATGGTAAGCGAAGCCATGTGCTGAAATCCCCGCGGTTTGTGCACGCCTTTTGAACCGGACCGAACTCTAGGATTTTGGTGGGTGAAAGAGTCCCCATACATTGGTGTACATGACGATGAAACAAGAATATCCGTTCTGTACGTGAAGGTGGGGGAGGGGGGCAAATATATGATGAGTAAGGGGACGAAGAGAAACGGGCGGGATAGCACGTGAGGGTCGCGCTCAATTAGATCCCGTCGCGTAACTCACCAAACGGCGCGTCATCCTCACTTTCCCACACAGAGCTGCCGCCTGTTTCTAACCCTCTCCCCCTTCCCTCCCCCCTCTGCCCAGAACCGCCTTTCCTCCACAGATGCACTTCCCTCGCGACCCTCGGCCACTTTGTCCAGCTGGATATTATTCGAGATACTTGACCTGCCTCCCATGGTCGCGAAATCTGTCTTGTCTGGTTTCCAAACAATCCCTCCACCTCTCAACGGGACCGACGCTCCGGCCGCTTCTCGCTCTCGCAATGGCGCCCAAACAAGCGACTCTGGGGTACGTCAAACCGTCGCAGTTGTCCTTGGGGTGTGTGCCCCATGGCCTCCGGGTTGCGATGCGATTCATTAAAAAGCATCTTGGGTGGCCCGAAATTGAATGGCTGACTTGATGTCTGCCACACCATAGCAAGTTCTTTGGGAAATCTGACGGCTCCAAGCCGGCTCCGACACAGCAGACCAAGTTGTCGTTCGCGACAAAGGCAGACAAACCAAAGAACCAACCTGCTGAAAAGCAAGAGGACGGCAGTTCCGAGGAAGCGGCCACGGCAAACAAGGCAAAGGTAGCGAGCCAGGGCAGCGCGGGCAGCAATGGCGCAAAAGTGAATTCAGGGCCTGTAAAAGGTCAGTAACACATGGCCCAACCATGAGTCTCAGCTGACAAGGTGCGCATAGACTCCAAGAAGCGCGGTCGGCCCCCAAAATCCTCAAAGGCGGCAGCGAAATCGCCGGGGGCGATCAAAGCAGAAGACGAAGCAGAGGGTCTTGAAGAGGAGGATGCCCCAGCTGTGAAGCGACCGCGCAAGGCGCGGAAAGTGGTGCGCGATGACGATGAGGATGAGGCCATTGACGACGCGCCCTCGCCAAAACCAAATCCGAGAAAGGAGACGAAGCCGGCCAAGACAACAGCTCCCGCTCCTAGAAAGAAGAAAGACCGGAGCCCGAAGCCCGAGCCGGCCGAGCGAGACGATAGCGCGGCGGCTGCAACAGAATCCGCGTCGGAGGCGGAGCCGGAAGCCGAAGGGAGCGGAGAGGACGAGAAGCCCGGGGTCATCGAGAAGGCCCGCAAGACGGTGCAGACGAAACTGGTGGCCAAGGCCAAGGACCCATATCCCGATTGGAAGCCGGGCGAGCCAGTACCGTATGCTGCGCTGTGCCAGACCTTCTCCCTCGTCGAGCTTACCAGCAAGAGATTGGAGATCATGGCTCACTGCTCACTGTTCCTGCGTCAGGTATTGCGGCTTACCCCGGACGACATGCTGCCCACGGTACTTTTGATGATCAACAAGCTGGCACCTGATTACGCAGGCATAGAGCTGGGTATTGGCGAGTCTCTGATTATGAAGGCCATTGGAGAGACTACTGGGCGCAGCCTGCAGGTAATCAAGAACGACCAGAAGGAGATTGGCGATCTGGGGCTGGTAGCGGTCAAGTCAAGGTCTACCCAGCCGACCATGTTCAAGCCGAAGCCTCTAACAGTGCGCGGTGTCCACAAGGGCTTGATGGACATTGCGACTGTTACCGGAAATGGCGCGCAAGGCAGGAAGGTCGATGGAATCAAGAAGCTTCTGTCCGCAGCTGATTCCCAAGGAACTGGCAAGGTTGACATCACCAAGGACAAGGGCGGCCCAAGTGAGGCCAAGTACATCATCCGCTTCTTGGAAGGCAAGCTGCGACTTGGTCTCGCAGAAAAGACTGTGCTGGTCTCCCTAGCCCATGCTGTGATTTGCCACGAGGCCGAACAGAAGGGCAAGATACCCAGCACCGAGGAGATGGAGAAGGCGGAGGCTACGCTCAAGACTGTCTACAGCGAACTGCCGAGCTATGATGCCATTATTCCTGCGATTCTGGAGCATGGAATCCTCAACCTGCGCAAGAACTGCAAGCTGCGGCCTGGAGTGCCACTCAAGCCCATGTTGGCAAAGCCGACCAAAGCCATCACGGAGGTTCTAGACCGGTTTGAGGCGCAGAACTTCACCTGCGAGTACAAATATGATGGTGAGCGTGCACAGATCCACTACGTCGCAAAGGACGCGAATCAGGAGCTCAGTCACGCCACGGCTGGCTCAGTCCAGGCTGTCAGCGATGGCGTGGCTTCCATCTTCTCAAGGAATTCGGAGGACTTGTCCAAAAAGTACCCTGACATTCTCGCCAAGCTGCACACATGGGTTAAGGAGGACACCAAGAGCTTCGTACTCGACTGTGAGACCGTGGCCTGGGATACCGAAGAGAAGAAGGTCCTCCCGTTCCAGCAGCTGATGACGCGGAAGAGGAAGGACGTCAAGGTCGAGGACGTCAAGGTCAAGGTCTGCGTTTTCGCATTCGATCTGCTGTACCTCAACGGCGAGGCCATCGTGGAGAAGTCACTGCGGGAGCGCCGGGAGCTTCTGAGCACGGCGTTTTCCCCCGTCGAAGGCGAGTTCGCGTTTGCGGTACACATGAACGGCAAGGAGCTCGATGAGATCCAGCAGTTCCTGGACGAGAGTGTCAAGGCGTCCTGTGAGGGCCTGATGGTCAAGATGCTCGACGGCGCGGAGAGCGGGTACGAGCCCAGCAAGCGCAGCCGCAACTGGCTGAAGGTATGCATCTGAACCGGTTCTGCCTCGCAGCTCACGTGCTAATAAGGAACCCCAACACAGATCAAGAAGGACTACCTCTCCAGCGTGGGCGACTCGCTCGACCTCGTCGTGCTGGGCGCCTACCACGGAAAGGGCAAGCGCACCTCCGTGTACGGGGCTTTCCTTCTGGCGTGCTACAGCCCGGCGTCGGACACGTACGAGACCGTGTGCAACATCGGCACGGGATTCAGCGAGGCGGTGCTCGAGGAGCTGCACAAGTCCCTCTCCGGCACGGTCATCGACAGGCCCAAGCCCTTCTACTCGCACTCGTCAGGGGGCCAGCATCAGCCCGACGTGTGGTTCGAGCCACGCCACGTCTGGGAGGTGCGCACCGCCGACCTGACCCTCAGCCCGCGGTACAAGGCCGGCATCAAGGAGGGCGTCGACCCGGCCGGCGAGAAGGGCATCTCGCTGCGCTTCCCCCGCTTCATCAAGGTCCGCGACGACAAAAAGCCGGACGAGGCTACCACGTCGCGCCAGGTCGCCGAGATGTACCGCAAGCAGGAGAGTGTCACGAAGAGCAAGGGGCCTGCCGTGGATGATGATTTCGAGTATTAGGGTGGTTGCGAGGCTGGGGGTGTGTTGACAGTCGTAAAGGTGTGTTGGTTGTTGCTGGGCTGTACGCCCCAGTTTTGCTTCGCTGGCCGACGACGGTAGGAGACCAGCATGCTCCTTGCGAGAGGATACACCCCGCCACGAATCCAATCCATAGCATATCCATCAAACCTACCACGAGCTATAATTTGAACCACTAATCAAGGGGCATCCTCTGTGTCCATGTGCATGTCTCCATTCATTGCATCAAAGTGATGGTATGGTGATGGGCTTTCTATATCGACAATGGCTAATGGCGCCATCTTAAGACAGGACATATATGCGCCTGTCCCTGTGCCCCAGTAGTTCTACAATATGGATTCGACCTCGGCCCGAGGACTGGCCAGCTCGTCGCCGACACCGCCCCTCTCCAGAAGGCCCCTCTGCTCACCCTCACCCTCCTCGCGCGTGATGCCCGTCTCGACCCCGGCATTGCCCGACAGCCCTCCCCGCACCCCGCCACCGCCGGCGCCCCCGGTCCGCCGCGTCTCCTCGGCGCCGTTGAGAACCTGCCAGACGTCCTTCTTGGTCAGGAGCCCCTGCAGGACCCCCCTGTCGCTGAAGAGCACGTAGCGCAGGCCGATCTTCTGGAAGTAGCTGACGGCGAGGTGGAGGCTGGCGCGCGAGGGCAGCGTGATGGGGGTCTGGTCGACCCAGGGCCGGAGGTCGAGGGTCGTGCGCGGGTCGGCGAGCGGCTGGTGGCTGAAGAAGGCCTCGGCGCCGGGCGGGAGCGAGCGGGGCGGCCGCGACGCGCTGGTCAGGTTGTACTGCAGCTCCGCGCGCGAGATGTAGCCCAGCAGCACGGCGTCGCGCGGGTCCGAGACGACGGGGAAGCCGCGGTAGGGCTGGGTCTCGAGGATGGAGCGCAGCGAGGCGATGGTGTGGCCCGCCGCGGTGAGGACGACGAGGTCCTCGATCCTGGTCATGACCTGGCCCGCGGGTATGTCCGGGATCGAGGCGACGTTCTCGTCGCTGTTCTCCAGGAAGGGGTACTCGTTGAAGTGGATCCACGACTCGTAGATGCCCCTGCGGCCGAAGGCGTCGCCGACCCACTTGGATATCATGACCGCGATCATGATCGGGAGCACGTACGTCAGCGCCCCCGTGAGCTCGAACATGATCACCACGATGGACACGGTCATCCGCGTGACCCCCGCGAGCGTCGACGCCGCGCCGATGATGGCGTAGGTGCCCGGGTTGATACAGGGGATGTCGGGCTGACACTGCTGGAATGCGATGAAGCCCGGGTGGTTGTGCACCCAGATCTGCATGATGATCCCGACGGCGCGGCCTGACAGCGCGCCGATGGCCATGGACGGGAGGATGATGCCTGCGGGTATCTGCAGGCCGAATGTGATGGCGGCGAGGAAGAAACCGAGGATGGCGGCGAACAGGAGCAGAACGATGGTACCAGCCGTGGCTGCCCCCGTCTTGCACAGGCCGAACTGGTCGTCCAGCAGCTTTGAGCACTCGGAGAAGAGGTTCGCCACGAGCTCTGATGACTGCGCCCGCATGTAGAGGTTGGGATAGTTGATGAGGGCGGTCAGCAACGAGACGATTGCGACCTGCGTAATAGGCCCCGGAAGCCATTCCCTCGAGATGGTTCGAGCCTTTTTCCACGAGGCTACCTTCATGTTAAGTTTGATGAAAAGTCCGCCATAGATTCCCTGCTTCGTCATGAGTAACTTGGCAACTCTGAGAAGATGCGACAAGAGCTTACCCCTATGATGCCGAGGACAAGGAAAGGGCCCACTGCCTCAAAGTTGTGCCATTCCGTGCTGTACTTGACGTGATACAGAGCCGTCTCCCCCGTACGGAAAGGGTCCAAGGCTTTCAAGACGACAGCAGCAGTCATGGCGCAGACGAAGCTCTTCCACATCGTCTTGTCGGGAAAGTAATACGAGATTTGCTGTTCATATCAGTGACTTGTCATTTACCTGATGCATTGGCCCAGACGCATACCTCAAGACTGAAGAGAACTCCACCTATAGGGGCACCGAAAGCCACAGATATGCCTGACGCCGCGGCGGCAGAGAGGACCTCTCTCTTTCGAGCTGCGCTCTGTTAGACGGCTTGGCCCTACTTGGTCAAGCAGGATCATACGTTACCTTCATTTTCATTGATGGCGGGAGAGAGTTTGATGAATAGATTTGAACAGCAGCATGCGACGTGGACTAACGGACCCTCCTTGCCCAACCACATGCCGGACGCCACAGCCAAACACTAAGATGCCGTCAGCTGCAAGACCCCGGCGCGCAAGGAGATGGGCAGCCTACCAAGCCGAGGGATTTCGTGACCAACGTCCATGTACCGAGAAACCGTCGAATGACAAACCCACCCAACACCGTCTTGATCTCGGGTATACCACTGTGCCTCGCATAGACCGAGTACTCCTTTACCAAAATGCTGGCGCAAAGAGCAAAAAAAACCTGCAACTCGTCAAAAAGAGCCCTTGATGGGATAGGGGAATTCGGGCGTCGAGAATACCGATAAGGAGATGAAAAAGAAATATTCTATGATCCACTTTCCCCCTGCGGATGATATGTGCAATGCCGTGGCCCACGGGCGCCAGCCCATGCACTTCGCCCCTTCGTCATAGCCCAGGCAGCAAAAGTTCTTGTTCAGATAGAAAGCACCACCATCAGTCGTAGAGCAGTACCCAGCCTTCAGATCGCCCAGCCAGTCCGAGACAATATCGATGGCAGCGGCGAGGGTGCCGACGAGCAGGCCGGTCAGGACGAGGATGACCCACTCCTGGCTTGCGTCGAGCAGCCTCTGGGCGTAGCCCACGAGCCCCACGGCGCTCGAGTGCAGCACCCTGAGGCGGGCCCTCTCCTTTGTGTATTCAAATATCCAGTCGATAGCCGTCAAGTTCTCATAGCCTACGCGCTGGCCTGGGCCCTCGATGTGCCAGTCGAGAGGCGCCCCGTCCTTGGGAGTCGAGCCCGTCGGGCCGGGGGCCGTGTTGCTGGTGCCCCCGGCCCTCCTCCTGGGGGAGGAATAATAGGTCTCTGGGTACTGGTCACCCCCAGCGTCCTCGTTCTGTAGCGTGTCGGCATCCGAGCGTGAAGCATCCCCTCCTCTGTGGTCCAGCAGCGAGCCCGTGAGGCTGGTGATCAAGCCCAAGCCCACGCCGGGGCGCTTCTGCTTCCGCTTGAAGGATATGGGCTCTGCGAGGTCTTGGGTCATGGGATCATCGCCGAGGAGGTCGCTGTCCGCCGTGTTGGGCCGCCGGGCGCCGTGTTCCTCGCGTGGTAACGAGCTTGAGCCGTGGTGCGACGACTGGGAGGAGGATGACGACGAGGCCTCCGTGTTGGCAAGGCCGTCGTTCATGGTCGGAGCCGACGTCTGCTTGTTTCGCGATGGGTCGCGGGTGGGAACGCACTCATCTTCCGGCGCGGCGACTCGTCGGACTAAGTGTCAGTCGCATCGGCTGGTCGAGATCACTGATCACTGATCACTGGGCACACAACGGCAGGCCGACCAACGAGCGATAGTGCGGACGGGCAGGCGTCGGGGTGGCAGCACTTGAGAGGCGCTGCGGCTAAATGGCCTACCGGCCGGCACATGCGACGACCCCTGTCCCATCTGGCCCGGCGGGGAACGCATGTGCCACCACTCAACAGCATAGCATGGTGAGAGTGCAAGTGGAACAATTATCAGTTCTCAAACAAGAAATACCCAAAACAAGATCTCCAATTCGCAAAGAACAAAAACACAGTTTTATCAGACATGAAATCAATTACAGTGTACCTTCTCAGGTATTGCTCACGTGGGGCCGGTAGTTAATAATGTTCTGCGCAATTCGGATCTTGCATGCCCATGTGTGAACCAAGGGTAAGTTCTCCAAAGATAGTGCCAGATATCATCTTCTGACATTTGCTTTCGAGGGACGTCTATCATGGCCTTCATGATCAGTTCCCCAATTGGCAAGTCGGGGCTCGAGTCACGCGACGCCGTCTTAGTTCGTGTCTGTTTGGAGCTTCATCCCCCAGGCGCTCTGGCTGCTCTGGCTCTGTGCCTTTCTGTGACGTGACGTCTGCTGAGTCTCAGGAGCGCGCGGTGGGTTCCGACGAGACCGTTTTCTTACATGTTCAGCTAACTAGAACTTCGTCATCGACTTGGGCGGGTTTGAGTTGCAAGTTCGGCTGTGCTGGTAGGGCCGGGCATGGCTTTTAAGCTGTAGTTGCGCGCGGCGGGTTCGGACGAGGCTCACCATGATCATCCACGACTTCGCCATCAGCTGCCAGGGGCCGTCTGGGCCGCGATTTCGGCTGTGATAGGACTCTCGGCATCAAGTGCTGAGCCTTGGCAGCGCGGGGTGGGTTGCGACGACATTTTGTGTGTACGTCTTCGTCCGCACCTTCGTGAGAGTGACTTGGATCCGAGTCTGGCAGTATCGGGGACACTACCAAAGCTGGGGATTTCATAAGAGCTTGAGACTCTATCAGAGCCGGGGGGGACTAGAGAAGTAACGTCAGACGCAGTTGCGCTGGGCGGCAGCACTGAGAGGAGAGATAAGAGGGGTGAGAGGTTCGCCCATCCCCACCTCCCATTAGCCAGCTCTACCTTCAGGCCAAGTAGTTGGTTTTGTTTTTAATCCGGACACAAATCTCTCTCTCTCTCTCTCTTTTTTTTTCAAAAAAAAAATCGAAATGCGATCGATCCCTTCACAAAGTCGTCAATGCTTATCAGGCCAAGTAGCTGCGTTCTCAATCTGTACTTCCGCAGCTTCAAGATCAACCAACATTTCTTGCCCCCGGAGCCTAAGGTGGTCTCCGATAGACAGCAAGCAAAGTGCCTCGGCCGCAAGCTGCCGACGCGCCTGCTCCTCATCAGTAATTGTGGATTTCGAAGACATCATACCTGCTTTGAATCTGTTTCACTGTACACTTCTTGATTATGCGGTTGCAATCCTTGGAGTTCAGAGCGTTGGACAGGTAGAGTGAGAATACGAAGGCTGGTCCAAGTTCGACGTAGATGAGAAACAATTGTAGACTGGAAAGAAGATTCGGTTGGGATTTGCCAGGCATTGAAGAACAATCCTGGATTACAATTCTTTTCTTGGGATCATTTATATGGTCCCTGCTACTTTCTCAGTCAGATCAAATGCCCCATGCAGGTGTCTTTGTGACCACGGCCAGGAGGCTGACAATTGGCAATTGTTCTCAACTAACTAACTAAGCCGTGCTCTTGACACCCCTTTGTTTCTCTCAATGTCAGAGAAGAGTGGTCATTTGTTACTAGATTTGCTGCTATCCATAATAATGCACCTACTTGTTTCTAGCTGTGGCAGCATGCTCAGGCAACTTAGAAGGGAGTGGAGGCTGATGGTGGATCCTCTCTGATAAAGCAGCGTATTAGGAAGAAATCTAATTATCAATACAAATTTCATAGGTCCATAACGTTTTGAGTCAACAGGCGGTATTTAGGTAGAAGCTTTGGTGCAAGACGTTTCGCTTATGTCATGTGCTCAGACAAGACGGGCACCCAGGTAGGTCACCAATCTCTGGACGTAAACTACAGCATCCTCAAGTCATGGGGGCATTTCCGACCCAACATAAGGCGCCCATGTATTGGTCACATTTTTACGCTATTCCGTTGGAACTTTAGAACCCATCAGCTCAGTGCTCTCTCGTGGAACTTCAGAAACTATTGAGCCTCAAGCTGACGGGGCAAGTCACATCTAATATCTAGGTGTGATGAGTATTATATCAGTGCCATATGTTGCTCTGGAATGATACCTCAGCTAAATACTTTCTTAAATTATTGGTCGATTAAAAGTCGGCTAATTGACGGCTTTGAGTTAAGTTTCGGAATCTGTATGACTGCTGAATTGGATGATTCCGAAAAACTACCTAGGTAATGATTCAACTAAACCACATGTAACAGGCCTAGATCCCTCCGTATTTAATTATAAAATATTATGAAAAAGGATCAATCGCAGTGACAAATGGCACATCCACATATCTGTGTTGGACGCATTGATCCCTCTGTCTGGCACCGAAGAGACTGAGAGAATTCAAAGTTGGGAATTAGCACATAATTTGATGGCGGCGCTACGCAACGTTAATTGCCATGTTAATGAATGTCGTGGTTGTATCATTCATTTCTAATTTTTTATTCTCGGTCTGAGATTGGCCCCCACCGTGGATTGATCTGGCGACATCTCTCCTCGCCAATTAACTAGTTGAGGTCCACAATGCCGTCTGTCATAAGAGTTTCGCACAACTTCCTCAGCACTTTCGCCCCCCAGACGAAATCACTCTCTTCCAAATAGATTTGCGCCGAGAACCTAGCCCACCATCGGCCCTTGTACCATACAATGGCAATAAAGGTATTGCGCTTCGTGACCAGAGTCTCGCAGATCCACGCTTGGACTCGTGGTGCCTGCTCAGCTGACACACCTTCGATCCCCTTCTCGTTGCGAACCTCAATGGGCAGCCTCACCATTACCATGGAACACTGCTTCGTCAGGGACCGCTCCTCATTATCCATAACCTCGGTACCAAGGACCTCCGCGGCTGCTAGCCCACCCTTCCTCGCCAGGTCCCAGCAGTAGCTCATAACCGCGGCCTCACCGCCACAGACCGTGCGGCGGAACTCAAGCGCCGCCGGGATGCACAGGTGGGAAGCATTGTCCACGGTCCCCACGAACTCGAACTGCTGCACGAAATTGCTCTTGTCAGACGGAGGCAGCGGGTTCGGCGCGCGCACGACGCCCGGGCGCGGCTGCGGCTCGAAGGCCTGCGACGTGGGCAGCGACGAGCGCATCAGCGGCTGGTTGCGCAGGGGCACGTAGAGTACCGCGCTTCCGCGCGGGGTGTACAGCCACTTGTGGGCGTTGGAGGTGAGGAAGTCCGGGTCCAGGGCCTTGATGTCCAAGGGCAGGTGGCCCAACCCGTGGGCCGCGTCGACGAGTGTCATCACGCCGTTCTCCCGCGCGATGGAGGCCAGCTCCTCGAAGGGGAGACGCACACTGGGCAGGCTGACTATGGTGTCGAATATGGCGATTTTGGCGCGGCCGCCCTGGGCGAGGATGGTGTCTCGAAAAGCGTTCAGGATGTCCTTGTCTGAGCAGGGAAGGGTGAAGTCGACCCTGGCCGACTCAGCCGGCGTGGTCTCGACGAGGTATTCGATCAGGTTCACATTGGAGCGGTAGGCAACGTCAAGATAGATGATTACATCGCCCTCCTTGAATTTCAGGTTTCGAAAAACAGCATTGATGGCCGTCGAGACATTGGGGACAATGACAAGCTCGTCGATCGGAACGTTTAAATATGATGCTGCTGCGGCGCGGGACTCGTCGAGGAGGTCCGGATACTCATATCGTATGTAGCGATCCGGCGCCGCCTCCGAGGCGTCTTGGAATTTGCGCATGACATCCCGGACAGGCTTGACTGTGCTGCCAAAAGATCCTGGAGTAGGTGAGAAATGAATACTGCTGGGCTTATTGTGCGAGGTGACTCACCATGGTTGAGGTTGACAAAATGCTCGTCCAAAAGGAAATGTTTGAGCATATCGTGCCCAAACTTAGTGTGCGTTGTTTCAGTCATTTTGGAAATAAGTTGGCTGTCAATTTGCTGCTTTGACTGCGGGCTTCAGCAGCATTGACTGAGTGAGGGGAGCGAGGGGCAGTGAGAGGTTGCGACTTGCTGTATTCCTCAACTATCGCTTCAGGCGGCCAAGGTCCACTTCAGAGTTGAGTCAGAATGTGGTATCCATATATGGTGCGATTTGTGCTCATATGCGCAATAACATTCCAGGGTTGATGAATTGGACAGGCCGATAAAGGTAAAATTGGCGCGAAATGAAATCACATCTTGCACCACAACGTTTCCAGAGAGCCCGCCGAGGTCGGCCTCAAGATGCAAATACTTCGGCGCTCATTTGTAAAGGGCCAAGACACCACACTAGCACCATGTACGCGTCTTTACTACCGCAAGGTAATGAGAGTCAAACTACTAAAATCTTCCATTTGACATGTTCTAATCTGAGTCATACAGAGTGATGTGCTGATGATTAAATGGGCATCATTGGCATTCGGGTGATTGTCTTTCAAATTTAGAGGAAACCATTCAAGTTGTAGTTGTAGTCTACATGATAATTTCCCCTGTCTGTGGCGCTCATGCTCATAACATCACCAAGGCATTACACTGTGCTACTACTATATTTTGCATTGGTTCGCCCTAGACAGTGGAAAAATTGAAATTTCGGTCCCACACCCGATTTCAGACCTACCTAGTCGAGACACTCATATCGGCGTCGGATGGGCATCTATGGGTGGCTGATCTCGATGTCTTGAAGGCTCTTGCGGTGCAGTCAGTGTCACGCATCGGCCTGCCCGTCGAAGATGGCCATCATAACCAGACGCAAAATATGCCTGCATTCTCACTCACATCTATTGATTCATGGGATGAATCCATCGACCGGCCCTTGAATGCATATATCTTTCGGGCTTCTAGGCACTGGCTCGCACGGTTGTCGACTGTGGTTGTCAACGCGCAGCAAAACCTGGACGCCATCATTCGGAAGAGGGTCTGCTGGAAGTGTGTGGAGCACAAAGCGAGGAATCGAGGAGAAGACGCTCAGAGACTGTTGTTGTTCCTCGCATAGGTCTTAGAACTAGCCTGAAGCGTTTTTAAAAAGAGGGACCTGAAGCTCCCTCAGGCATTGATCACGCAGAACCGCCGAAAGGTCACATCAGGGAGCACAGAGTTGCGCAGGAGCTTCGTGTAGGCCCTGAAAAGAAGCATGAGGATACTCCAACAGAACATTGTCCTGGCTGTGGCACGAGAGCCAGCTCTATAAAAGGAACCGAGTGGTCTGCCATAGGATCGTACCCTAATATATTGCGGCGCATTTGTGGGGGCCCAGTATACAGCCCTAGGTACCTTTTAAGTAGCCATAATAGTTGGTTTTGTTTTTAATCCAAACAGAAATCTCTGTCTTTTTTTTTTTAAAAAAAAATTAAAATGCAAGCAGTCCCTTTATATAGTTGTAAACGCTGAAGGGCATAGCGCTTAATAATAAATACAATCCCGATAGCATTAGGTTACAAAAAAAAAAAAACAGGTTGTCTGTCGCTAAGAAAATAGCGTAGCCATAATAGAACATCACTGTTTGTTCTACCCCGTACTCATACATTGTAACTTGCCCATCTCCTTGGATGCCCATTGCACATGAATCCATTGCCGAGGAGTAACTCATGTTTTCGTTATCATTAATGCCCGGAATACTCTTGGCTGCCCAGTTCAAACCATTTGAAAGACAAGAGGCCGGTGGGATACAGAGGCTCCGTCTCCTTCTACAGTATACATCACGATCAGATCCCGCTATAATAGAGCACACGTACTTAGGTTCTAACAGAGGGGGACCGCCATACTATACGTGATAATACTATTCCTTGGGTGAATTAGGGTTATATTCTCCACGATCTGTATGTATCCTAGTCAAAGGTCATGCATGCTAAGACAGGAAGTGGAGTGGCAACGAGCCGGTGCGGTTCAAACACAAGTTTCAGATATTTCTTTTCTATTATCTATAGCTATTCCACCTAGCGCCCGACCCGAACATCGCCTGATCAGCGCCTACCGGGCTGACTGCCCGGTCTGATCAGAACCGGCCCCTAGTGGCGGCGCTGGCGTCATCACAGTGTCGGTATCTACGGCCGCAGCTGACGGGGTGGGTAGAGGTGTCCCATCAGTTGTGGTCATCTGTTCCGGCAGTGCTGGCACCGGTACTACCGGCCTCGTGTCATCAGCAGGCGCTGGCACGACGGGGGATACCTTCACCGGCAGAGACGGCCCAACTCCAGCTCCAACTGCAGGCAGCGAGACTTGTCCGGGCGGTGGAATCGAGTTGGTGGTGGCAGGCAGGGGCTGCGTGTCCGCAATACCCTGTCCCATTGGAGCCATCGGGGCTGAACCCGCCTCCCCTGTCGCCGCCGCCGTCGCCGCGGGAACCGTCCCAGCAGCCTCTGTTGTCGAAGGGGCGGATGCCTCCAGCTTAGCATTCTCAGCGGCTAATTTCTCCTCCTGAGCCTTCCGCTCCTCAGCTTCCTTCTTCTCCCTCTCTTTTCGTTCGAGCCTCTCCTTCCTCTCCTCCTCCGTTTCTGGGCGGGTGAACCGCGCAGGGACACCCGCAGCGGCATCATCGCCGCGGCCAACCCACGTGCCCGTAAGCTGGCTGAACTTGAAGTCACCTGCCATGAGCTTTTGGATCTCCTTGAACGCGTAGGCGTTGTAGAAGGGCAGCCCCGTCTTGGGATCCTTGTAGCGCGCTGGATGGTTGGTGATGACGCAAAGAGGAGCATGAGGGGGCTCTGAGGAGAAACTAGTCAGCGGGTATCACCGATGAAACATGAAACCGTCCTCAACTTACTAGCCAGCTTGGTCATCTTCCGCCCGAACAGGATCTCGGTCTGCACGTCGGGCTTCTTGATGGCCTCTTCATCAAAATCCTGGAGGATGATGCAGCTGCGGGTGACTTTCCCCTCAAGAGGCGGCTCAGGCTCCGGGGGCTCAGGTGGAGGAGGGGGAGGCTTCTTGGGAGCCGCGGATTTGGCAGCGGCCTTCTTCGCGCTGGCCTGTGCCTCCTTCTGCTGCTTCTTTGTCAGCTTTGCAGGGGTCGAGGTCGAAATCGGCGCGATCGGGGCCGGATCTGGAGCTGAAGCCGTAGTTGGGGCTGTGTCCGTAGCCGTGGGCGGTATTATCGGTTGGAAGCTCGCAGTTGTGTGAATTGGTGGCGGCTGAGGCGCTGGGGATTGTTGGAATGGGCTTGGGAACGCGGCAAGGGAGTTTGGATTTTGATTCGCTGACGAGGCGGGCATGGGATTGACTGGAGCAGGTGATGACGGGTTTAGGGGCGAGGGTGAGTGGGAAGCGGTTGGGGCGGCCAGGCCGGAGGGGCGAGGAGGGTGCTGAGCTGCATACCCCAAGACGGGCATTGGCCCATTGAACATGCTGGGCATGCCGACTGGAGGGGCAAGAACACTCGGTTGAGGTGACTGGGCGAGATGTGGGTTTGGAGGCGGCATAAACCGTGGGCCTATGTCCGGCCTAAGGGCCAGGGGCAGCTGTGAGGTATTCTGCGGCTCCGTTTTAACGGGGGGTGAGGGCGCCGACGGGGCTAAGCTCGCCGATGGAGAGGGTATGGATAGAGGCGAAGGGCCAGACATATGAGGAAAGGGGGCTGGGCCCGAGGTTGCTGGCGATGCGGACGTGGGCCTCGGGGGGGGTGTCCCACGGGTTTGGGCCAAGGGAGCGAATATGCTGGGACCGGTAGCCCCAGGAGACATGGACTGAGGCCTAGGAGCAGAGACCGGGCGCGGTGGGATGTTGACTGCTGGCGCTGGCACTGGCACTGGCACTGGCACTGGTGCCGATATAGTCGTTGGTGCAGGTGCAGAAACAGGCGAACATGGAGGCGCTGTCTCTGTAGGCAACGATGGTGACGGCTGATGGACTGCCGTCGGCGGCCCAAGGCTCGATTGCCCGGCTGTAAGCTTCTCAGTCGTGGGTTGCCCAGCAGGCTGCATATTTGCACTTTGTCCGCTTGTAGGCTGCCCAGGTATTGGCTGCGCAGTGGTAGGTTGCCCGGCCATCGTCTGCACTGTCGTCGGCTGCCCAGTTGTAGGCGGGTCAGTCGTAGGTTGTGATATTGTTGGCTTCTCGGTGGTGACCTGCTGGGTGACAAGCTCGGAGGGCTCACCCGGTTCTTCTTTTGGGACTGCTGTTTCCCCTGGCGTTTCCGGTACAGGTGGGAGACTGGAAACCTCCCGAGCCGCGGTGGAAGGTTGAGGCGCCTCGGACGAAGCCGTCTCGTCCTTTGGGCTTGCTGTAGCCACCGTGCCAGCAGTCGAGACAGCCGTAGACAACCGATCAGGCTTGGGGCTCAGGGCGGCCGTGTTTGCAGCAGTAGACGTGGCAGTCGATGGCCGTTTCCTCTTTGGCTTCTCTTCTATAGAAACCAACTTGCCGACGTTTTTCAACTGGGTCTCGCTCAGGTCGACTATACCGCTCCACATCGTGACGACAGGGCCCTCCAGCCTGCGGTTGTTCAGCGCCGCCAGCTTTGCTCGGCGCTCCTCCTCGCGGACCTTCTCGGCCTCCTCCCACCTGTTCAGGCTTTTGGCGTTCCGCTTCTCGACGATCGCGGCCTCCGCCAGCCTCTCCTCCTGTGTCATGGGCGGCTTCTTCATGGCCTCCAGCCTCTTGGCCTTCTTTTCCATGAGCTCCACCTGCCTCTTCCGCCTCTCCTCGCGCTCGACCATCTGGTTATGTAGCTGCTCCTTGCTCAGCTTGGTCGTCTTGCGGTCTGACGAGCGCGTGGGCATGTCGGTGGCCGAGGGCAGCCAGCTTGCGCGCTCCGATTTCTTCTTGGGCCTCGGCTTGGGCGGCTCCGCGGCGGCGGTGGTGCCGGTCGGCGTGGGCGGCTGGCTGATGCGGACCTTCTTCCTGAATCTCGCGGGGATGGCGGCCTGGGCCTTGCGCTTCCGAGCGGCGAGCTTCTTCTCGCGCTCCTTGCGCTGCAGTTCCTTCTCGCCCTCGTCCTCGGCCTCGGCGTCGGCGTTGTTCTCGTCCTCGTCATCGGACGAGTCCATCTGCGCGTCGGAACCGTCATCGTGGCCCTTGTCGCTGAAACCGGCGTCGTCCTCGTCCTCCTGGAACAGCAGCTCGAGGTCCGAGTCCTCGTCGGCGGGTTCCTCGTTGGCGAGCATCGACTTCATGCGGTTGCCGGCCGTGGACCGCTTCGCGCGCGCCGTGGCCAGCCATTCTACCTGGGGCGCGGGCGAGTCGCCTGAGTCGCTGTCGGAGTCACTGCCGGTGACATTGATGTCGGCATCGGTCAGAGGCTCCGGGACGGGGGATGGCTGGTCTTCGGCATCGGTTGCCATCGTGCTTGACGCGGGCCCATCACAGGCTGGTAAGGTTGAACAATAGACGTATGATCGGGTCGGATAGTTTCATCTACTGTTGTACCATCTTACAACTCTGCGGAGATGGCCACCTGTGCCGTTTCTCGTAGCTGTCTTCGAGGACTGGTGCGTGGTGTGGCGCGTCGTCGCGTCCTCTGCCTTGGTGAAATCGGTGGTCTTGTTTTGGGCGGCCGTCGAACTGAAAAAGTTGATAATTCTTGACGGGTAAAATGGGCGCTGAATCATAAGCCTCTAATGAGTGACAGGCTCGACCTGGCATGTGACATCACACTGGCAGGCAGGGCTGGAGCCGCAAACCCAGAGCGGTTCGGCCCCTGTAGGGCGGCCCTGCGTCTAGCGTAGGCGCTGTTCACATCTTTGGCCCACGCTGGTCATCTTGTTGCTCGTTCCACTTCAGAACTTCTTATAATACTAGTCGTATTGGGATTCTGCTATTTCAAGGATTGTAGGGCTCTTTTGTAAGATCTCATTCCAAATACGCAGGCAATATGACTTCAGGATGGCGGTTACTGACTCCCAGCCATGACAGTCGGCAAGAAAGACGGAATGGAATGATTTTCTCGGATCTTGTCGTAACAATTATAATGTCCCTCAACAACAGGGTCGCACCCTCATCCTCTCAGAGCATCCACCACTTCATCTCAACTCAGCCTACTGCAGCCACAACTCCCCAAGCTCCTTCTTCCCACCGGCGACTTCCGCAACCACGGGTTCCGCCCCCAGGACAATGCCAACAAGTCGGACCCAATCCCCAGTCCGGTTCGCCAGCCTACCACGACGGAAGACACCGACCAATATCAGCATGAATGAAGCCTTCCACATTATCACGACGACCACCCCATCGCCCCAGATGATGGATATCAGGTAAGACAGGCAGGTGGTGGTGAAACAGGTGACTCACGCATGCATACACCCCCTCTGCACAACCACATCCCCGGCCCTCGCAACCGTCTCCTCGGTCCGCCCGTACGAGCCCCTGCCGTCGACGACGTCAAACGCTTCAGGCGGCGTCACTACCGTGAGCTCGCCCCGCACGACGATCACGTAGTCCGTCGAGGGCGTGCGGTGCTGCGGGGGGAGGGCGGGCACAAGCGCCCGACGAGTCAGCTCTCTTGTCTCCTTTTTTTTTGCCTTTGTGTGTGGCGCTTGTGTTTCTATCGAAGTCACAAGAGGAGTTGTCGGCAGCACATACCATGGGGGTGTCCGAGTGTGGCGCGATGTCGAGGTAGTAAACGTTGGCGCCGCCCGGCAGGACGATCCCGGCGAAGTCGCGGGGGACTGTGTCTAGACTAGGCCGAGCGCTGTGAGATATATGGGATAGGTACGTCAGCATCGGTCGTCCAGCACACGAGGTTCTCCTTTGCGTGCGTGTACACCTGTGAATGAGGCAGGCATACGCTTCCTGATTCGAGGTGGGGACAGCCGTGTGAGCCCCGATGCGCGCCCTGTTGAGCTTGGGCATCACGGCGACCGGCTCGAGGGTGTCCGCGAGGACCTCGACCCCAGGCTCTACATGGTCCACCACCCTGCCTTCTACCTGGCTGGAGACCAAGAGCCGTCGGGGGTTTGGGAACGGGGTTGCCATTATGCCCCTCAGTGCTGCCTCTCGAAGATGTCTGAAGTCTCTGTCGGTCGATGATATTGATCTGGACGACGGTAACTGTGAGCCAGCTATTCATTCTCTCGACAGCCGTCCAAGGCATGCTTTATATCCCCGCAGAACACATTGTTTATCGCCTGCACGGGTTTGAATCCCCAGGCGGCTTCTGGCCGAAGCCATTCCCAAGATCACCCAAGCGTTCCATATTTCAAAGCATTTTCATCTCCCTGCCGCATCCGAGTCTCAAACACCTCGCAATGTATTGTGGTTTGCAAACAAGCTGGAGTCTCAAGTGCCTTGGGAGCATATGCTTACAAAACACGCAGCTTGATAAGCCAAAACTATGTAATAAGCCCAACTGACCGCTGAAGTAAGCACTGGGAATTGGAATATTGTCCACCCGTGTGTGACTTGTACCAGGCTGGATTGGAAGTAGGTATACAGCCTAGAGATCTGTTTCTCGTAAGTCATACCTTTTGTACATTTCAACAAATTTATCATCTCCAATCCTTTACAACTTGGGGTTCCGCTAACCAACTCCGCGCCGTTCCCTCAGCCTTTGCTGATGTACCTCGTTCCTCCGCCTGGTAGAGATTTCGCAGACGCGTGTGCGATGCGGCCTCTGAAGCTCAGAAGAAAAGATATCCGCACTGGCAGGATTGCTTGAGTTGGCAGTTCTTTCTGACGACAGACCGGCATGCTACCTCAATCCACTTAGAGTAGTCTCCACATCCCTGAGGCTGTCCTCCAGCGCCTCGTCGTGAACCTTGACAATCTTCTCCATGAGCTGCTCCACGATCCCAAGCACGGCACTGATAGAGTGGACATATCTCCTCCGCACACCCGAGTGCGTGTTCTCCAGCAGCGCCGTGACGAGCTGCAGAACGGCAACCTGGAACTCGTACACAACCGGCGGCTGCTCGGCGTCCGGAACGTCCCACCCCGCAACCGCGGTGACCACCGCCATCCAGGCCTCTCGGCTGCCGGCGCTCTCCCTCTCCACTGTTGAGATCAGCACCCGAACGATCTCAATCCCCCTGGCTGCGTCGTCTTCACTGCTCGCAGACGAGGTAGACTGCAGAATAGCAAGAAGGTCCTTGGTGAGGACCTCCCAGCCGTTGTGGTCCAGCAGTGAGGCCGTCCCGTCCTCGAGAGCGGTGGTGCCCTCCAGAGCGACAAGGACGGGACGCCTGAAGTCCAGGCGAGCCCCTTCCTCCGCGCTGGATTTGTAGAGGTCCATGAACATGTCGGTGAGCCCGGCCGCCTCCTTCCTCAGCATGTCGTTATCGTCCTCGCGCAGCCAGATGGCCAGCGCCCTGACGGCGGCGAGGACGAGGGGGTCCTGGCTAGCGCGGTCAATCTTGGACTCCCATGCCAGTGTGAAATGGGATCCTCGCGATGTGTTGGCCGCACCAAGCCTTGCTTCCGGGTGCAGGCCCATGGCACCTGCCTCTGCTGCGTCCCACCGGTCCCGCAGGTACTCGATTGCGAGTGACAGAGTTTCTGCTAGGGACTGGCGAATTTTGAAGAGGAACTCTGGTGCCATAATCAGCGATGATATGGAACGCTCGGCGCTTTCATCTTCTAAGAAGCGGACCAGAAAGCCGATGAAGGCAGAGACAACATCAAAGGCCGATGCAAGTCGTTTGGATATGCTTTCGTAGTCCGGGCTGTTGAGTTGGCTGAGTAGATTTGGAAAGGATGAGCGGAGATCAACGAGTGTCAAGTTGACCAGGAGGTATGGGAACGGCCTCTCTGACTTTCCCTCGTCTGTGAATAGCAGTTTTGATGCTGCGGCGGGATAGATCTGGAGTAAAGAGGCGGCGAGATTGGTGTAAGCAGCACGGCCACTTGCTGTTGGTTTGCTAGTGACAAGATTGCAAATGAATCCGGTGACTGCCTTCAACCAAGCTGGATCCCCAGGCAGGTACTGCAGTATGATCAGTGCCAAGTTTCAAAACGAGGTTCAGAAGGAGGTGGGGGAGCTGCTCACTTGTAGGTCAAGTCTCCTTAGGAGCTCGGCGAGAAAGGCTAGCAGCGTGACAGCATCCGTTCCTTTGAAGGACGCAATCAAGCCCGAGATGATTTTACCAACCTTGAGCTTGAGAGAGCCGCTATTTTCCGCGAATGTGGCAGACTGCGAGTATGCATATAGGATTATGTCCAGAGCAAGAGGCTGTGAGGGAGCGATCTCTACGAGAGGGCTGACATCGTCTACTGCGACAAACTCCTTGGCCCCTTCCACCCGGCTGACGAGGATCAAGAGTGTCTGGAGCACAAGCTGGGTGGTCTCGTTGGAACTGTGACAGTGCGTCAGCGAAGGGCTGAGGGGCGGAGGAGGCGAGGCACACGACCAACCTGTGCAGTATGGCCGATACCAGAGCTGGTATCCGGCCCACAAGATTTGGTTCCCTCTTGGAATCATCTGGGAGGAGCACCGAGAAGATGTGGACGACAGCGACAGCAATGTCGATCATGTCCCTGGCGTCCTTTGGCGACGGGCCCTGCTTGTCGCCGCTCCTCAGGAGGCGGTCCAGGAACTTTGGCGACACGCTGTGCCACAGCGTCGTGACTGCTTCCTCATCTTCTCGGAGTTGTAGTGAGTTGTCGAGGACAGATTTCAGAAGTGCGAGGCCGACAAACCTTGAAGTGTCGTTCTTGGTCTTGAGGAGATCCTGGATCTTCTGTATCGTCACGGCTTGTTCAGGGCTGTTGCTTGTGCCGGCGTCGTCGTGGCTGTTCGCATCTTGCACCTGTTCTGCTTGGATTGAGGTTTCCGAGGCCATGGCAGTTGCTGAATCAGACCGTTTCTCGCAGCTTGGAGCTGCAAAATTCCACAGGTCTTGCTCAGACACAAATGAACACAAACCCGACTGCAGATGAGGTTGTAAGAGTTGTTTGACAGGGGCAGGAGCAGGGGCCTGTGAAAATTTTAGTGACGTCAAAACAGCACCTGGCCCCGGGACAGTCGCTGCGGTGGCTCGCGGAGGTTACCTCCTGTGAACCCTGTCTCAGACCAACAATCATGTAGTGCAGGAGACAGGACTCCTGGCCACGACACAGAGCTCCGTCAGTCTTCGCGGTGTAGTGCTAAGCAGAAGTAACCGAACAGAGTCATTTTTGCAAGTACAAATGCTGGCCACCTTCTTGCCCAACGATGATCCTGCACCGAAGATTACTCAGCTGTAATGCTCCGACAGCACTGTTGCGGTGACAAAGCATCATGTGCGCCAGAAAAGTCGGGCCATCGGTGCATATCATCTCAAGCGGGCAAGAATGATCAAGATTGGTGAACAAATAAATACTGTTGGGCCATAGGGTAGGATCAAAGGCTCAAAGTGGTATCTCGGCTCAAATACAACCAGCAAAGTCATCCACGTCGAAGAGCATCGTGCGCAACATTACCTACCATATGCAGCGCCCCTCAGACTCGCAGTCCGAGACTTGAGGCAATCTAGCCTCCAACAACTCAGGTGAAGTACGGCTCCTCCGCCACGAGTGTCTCCTCCTCCCAGCACCGCTCCATCCACTTCTCCGTTACCACATAGGGTCTCCTGAGGCTCTTCCCCGTGCTAACACGGGTTCTGATATCATCAGCAACCTTCTTGGCGCCCTCCTCGTCGTCCAGGCTCACGACAACAACGTGGGTGACGACACCATCATCGAGTTCGTCTGCAAGCTCTCCGCATCCAAAAAGCACCCAGGCCTCCAGACGCGCCGTCGTCAGGGGGTTCTCCTGGCCGTCCACCTGCGCAAGGTAAACGCGGCAGCGGCGGAACAGGTAGCCCCTCGACCGCGGCAGCTCGTGATTGTGGGCCTCGAGCTGGTCGTAGAAGGCCTTTCTGTCGAAGCGCGTGGGGCCGTCCGACATGCGATCCTCCCTCATGCGGTGGAATAACCTCTCCATTTCGTCGGCGTCCAGGTCGCGGTGGTAACTGTCGCCGTACTGGTCGGTGTTCTCCGCGGCGATTGCCCGCATGTCGTCCCCGGCATGCCACAGGTGTTCGTTCTCGTAAGGCAGTATTTCCTGCTGTTTAATGCAGTCGAACACCCACTTTGGGTTGGTGATGAATTCCACTCCTTCCATGCCCCGCAGTGACCTGATGTACCCATTTTCTCTATCCGCAAGTGCAATGGCGTTGCCCTCAGCCACCCTGGCCGGATGTTGGGCGATCGAGCCGCCGTTCTCTCTCACCATGTTCTGGAGCTTGAATGTGTTCAAATCCAAGTTGTGTGAGTCAGCTTGGATATAAAATGACATGCCCTCGAAAAGCTTGGACTTCTGGAAGGCCACGGCGTCGTTGCTACCATCAACCGTCAGTTCCTGCCTCCGCCTCTTGGCCATTGGCTTCTTCTTGTTGTTCTCGATCTCGATCTTTTTGAGTTTCTCCCCCTCCCTGATCTTGTAATGCAGTTCATGCCACTCATCGATGTCGAGAGCTTCAGTCCACTTTTTGTCCGTACGGATGCCACGGAAGCGGGGGAAACGCAAAGTCTTCTGGACACTAAAGGAAGTCGAGTCCTCGACGCTTGCTGCTTTGACCTGGATAACAATGGATTCACTTGGCCGAATCCATCGGTCTGGCCTCTCAAAGTATCTGTTTCCGCCAGCCAACTCGATGAATTGCCGGCAACGCTTGGGGTTCCAGTCCTGCCACTTGTCTTCCGGCAGCAGGCGTTGGATTTCCGCATAGTCCTCTGCTTTGATGCCGCCACCGACCTTGAAGAAGCTGTAGAACCTTTCTGGGTGGGCAGCCCCATCGTCGATTTCTTTCTTGCTAGCCCTGAGCCCACAGAGGAAACTAGAGAGCATTCCACCACGTCGACCAGTGCCATAGTACCCACCAATGATGACACAATCCAAATCCTCACCGAACTCCGTCATATAGTCCGGCTTCACCTTAATCCAATCCCCATTGCGCTCGTTTGGGGAATAAACTGACTGAGGATTCTTCAGTACGAGACCCTCAGAAGATTCCTGGATGATTCGGCGGAGATATGGCTCGATCTCCGATGGAGATGTACACTTCAGGTGGGGGTGAATCTCAAACCTCCCAGGGACCTCTTGGATGATCAGTTCAAGAGATTTCCGGCGATTCCAAAGCGGGTCCCCGGTGAGATCCTTATTGTTCCATAGGAGAAGATCAAAGACTCGAAACAGGGGTCTTGGGTTTTCTTCATCATCTGGATTCGCTTGGGCGTGGAGAGCGGCGGTCTTCAAGGTACCAAATGTCACCATCTTGCCCTTTTTGGGGTCAAATCCGATCATCTCGCCGTCCAAGATGCAGTTGACCACCCCGCGGAAAGAGTTTCCCAGGTGTCGAGTAAGTGCGGAACGGTTGTCGTCGAGAGAGTTCCCGTACAGGTATGTATAGTCCGTGCCCTTGCGAGTCCAGAACTTGAATTCGAACCCGCCGCCTGCCTTCATCTGCACATGCATTTGCATGCGCTCGCCGTCGAGTTTCTCCTCCATCCAGAACTCTGGGTTGTCGTCTGGGAGGTGAAGCTTCCCAACAATCTTGTCCCACGTGTCGGCATTGTTGGAGAATTGTGCCAGCTGCGGCAGGAAGCTGTGCATAACCTCAAGCTTGTGTTCGTTTTCCTCGAGACGGACCTTTGGGTCCCAGAGACGCCAACAGACGTAGGGCAGACTGCTGTGAATGTTGAACAAGTCGCTTGCGTCGGGGTGCCATGCTTTCAAGACGGATTTCTCAGTTGCGTTGATTTTCATTTGCCTCAGAATGATGCGTATAAGCCACTCCAACTCCACGGGAGACATTCGAGAATAGAACTCCTCGAAGATGGGCAGCTGTTCGGCTTCCATCCTGGAGGAGGCCAGCCTGTCGAGGAGCTCATTCACCTCCGATATGCGCATATCCTCGTGTTCAGTTTCACCCTTCCGAGCATTGATAACCAGGAAGCAGCGACCCGCAAAGTCGCCAGCCATGCGACTCGCAGCAGTAGTGCCGGGGTTCTTCCATTCTACAAGGCCTTTCCAGTCCTTAGAATTCTTCGGGATGTGGGCGACCGCGACGACTCGCTTCCCAATGGCCTGCTCTTTCAGGCCGTACATGGGCCGGTCCCTGTCGATGTGCGGCAAGATGAGGCGCATAGCCGGGTAGACGTCGTTGCCGACACGCCTGCGCCATTTGGAAAAGAATTTCTCAAGTATCCCCTTTCTGAAGTCTTTTGCAGGCTCTAGCTTGCGGCTAAAGCCTTTTCTGGGAGGCCCGTCCCTCAATTTTTGAAACACGTCCTTGATAAGCTCCCCGAAGGTCAGAGTGGGTGAATGGTTTGGAGGCGGGGTTGGCAACGCGATGCCGCTCCCGTCGGGATCTTGATGGCTGTGCTGGCTCATGGTGGGCAAGGTTCAAATGTTGTTGTCTGTGCAGTCAAGAAGAGACGCGGTTGCGATGAGTGCAGATTGAGAGGTGAGGCCGGGTCATTCTGGGACTCTGTGGGACGGGAATGAAGAGTGGTGGTCGAAAAGGGGTTGGAATATGCAATGCGCGTGGGTGACGGGCGTGGGTGATGGGCGAGGTGATGATGGCTGAGGTGAAGGCGCGAGGGGCGTGTCTGGACTCTGAAGTGAAGTGTTGCCTGATGGACTCGCGGCTGCCTCGCCAGATCATGTGAATGGGAGGCTTACATCAGCCCTCCCAGTCGACCACCTTCAGCCCAACTGGAGCTGCCAGAATCCCAGCAGTGAGTGACAAAGCCCATCCGTTCGCAGTAGCTCCAATCTTCGAAGGGCGTGTAAGGGCAAATGCAGTATTACTGACAAGGTGTTCATCCTCAATCACAGTCAGTGCCTACGGAGCAGTGGCTGGCTGGCCAAGGTTTTCCATGCTTCTGTCCTCAACTGTCTGTTCTCGACTGAACCATGCGGTCAATCAACGGCACGATGCACCCGGAATAGGCCGACAGGTAGCTGGCAAACTCAATTGCACCAGCTGTCAATCGTAGTACCGCCACCCCGGCCAGAAGAAACCGCCTACACCTCTGCAGGCATCCCAAACGTTATTTCCTTTATATCGTTACATTTTAACCCATACATCCCCACTTTGATACCTCTTTCAACAGTTTTTATATTAATAATATTTTAAATATATAAATTAAATAAAATGGTTATTATTGCTGCTAGCTAAAGCCATTACTAACTTTATTATAAACCTTTGTTAACTATTTTATATATTATATACTTTATATATTTAATATTTTTTTAAGTATACTAATAAGCTTTTTAGCCTTTTAAACCCTTTTATATAATATTAATAATGTAATTAATATATTAAAAAAACTTTTTTATAATAAAAGGCTTTATATATATAACTTTTATTATAATATTAATTAAAAGTTTAATTATATTATTTTATATATAAAATATATATTTTAACAGATGTAATAAGCTATAACTTATTTTTAATACTTTAAAAAAATTAAAAAAGTTATATAACTTTTTTATTATTTCAATATATAAAATTAAAAATAAATATAATAATCAAGGTTCCTTAGGTCCTCTAAACCTGCTGATCGGGGTTTATATTTA